>DWPA01001870.1:0-17166 GCA_018251375.1 Calpodes ethlius
ATTGGAAGAAATAATCATCTTTTATAAATTCGTTGATGCTTGTATGATTTATGACAGCTCAGTTGTCATATGGTTATGCTAGATGATGCCCGCGGCTTCATCCGCGTTTGAAAAATGAATACCAATAAAAAGGTTGTTGATTCCTTTCAACAAATTACCAGTTTTTTTCATTTTGCTGAGACACATCGAAATGGATCTCCCCAAAGACATGAGATGTTTTTTCGCGGTAAAAAGTAGCCTGTGTTACTCTTAATCCTATAAACTATTTCCAACTCAAAAAGAATACCATAAGGATGCACCAGGAGGATGTAGGAAGCATAATTGTAGTACCTCGAAAAATCGTATATTACACCAGAGGCAAAAAAACTGTTTCAAAAATATATCACTCGTGTACTAATAAAGTTAGGATGTCCAAAATTGGAACGATGGTGCACAAATTCACGCATTATTCAATTATTTTTTTTACTAAATTACGTAGAATTTTCCTTTATACGGTAATAACTCAAAACAGCAAATTTTCTACATAAGACATTTATGCTATCCACCGTCGATATACAGTTATTTACATGTTAAACTTTTAACTACAATGGAAACTGGAACAATATGGTAATTTTATACAATTAGGATGTATAAAATCGTAGCTACGTATACATTATTTTTTAAAAATAATAAGCGGTATATTAGTGTTATTTTTAAATTGCCTAAAGGTTGCATGTGTCGAATTTGAAATTAGATACGTAGTTAAAACAACGGAGTCAAAATAACTTCGGTAACTAGATGTTGTTGTTGGCTGTAAACAAGATCATTACAGCTTTTTTCCGTTGAAATCCGGTGGGTCTAGTTCGACAGTCTGTTGAAAGTTACATAATTTATGAGTCGTTTGGTCGCTCCTCTGGGCCATAACTTATTGCTAGTGGTCAAAAGGCATTTATATTCGCATTCTCATTATCCTGCGTCGTAATTTATTGCTGCACTAGTTCGGCTCGAGGTAGTACCGTATTTCGATGTCGAGAAAAGATACGATGCCTTTATTATTGAACACATAAAAAGACTAACGTCACGGGCAGTGCGCGGTATTCTGGCAAGGTTATTGACATGTCAGCGTATTAACGCGAATGGAATCAGATAATAACGCGATGATCCGTGACAGTATAAAATGTAGACGCCACTTTGTATTGAAATTTGAACCCGTTACGAAATTTGATAAGGCGAAGTGCGATTAACACGTTAAAATAGTAATAGACATATATGTTTTTTTTTTATTTAATTTCGTACCTGTAATAAAATATATCCGATCGATGTATTAAATGAAAACTTATTAGTGTGAGTATATTATTAATATAACTAATGAAGCAAAATATATATCAATAATTTTATATTTTTTCATTGTTTCTCTTTACCGACGCTTTGTTGTTTTATTTATATTGGAGCGGATAGAAATGTATAAAAAAAACATAAATCCCGTAAAAATATTGTTTTGATACTGGGTGCTAAGGGGTAGGTTTTCAGAATCGAAGCGAGAGTTCCTACTAGTCGATGTATTATAATATATTTTTGTTAATATCAGTTGCTATTAGTTATAATCTTCTGATTTAATTAATCTATTTCTTAGGCAAAAAACGCTAATAGATTATTGGCATCATATAGTCTTAGTATACGATATAATTCCATGTTTGTATGCTTTCACAGTCGTCGTTGATTGATGTCTCGGCCTCTCGGGGCACGGATATAGCGAATAGGAAGCTTACAGGCGTCTGGCCGCAGATAATGTGCAAGTCGTATGCGCGTTGTCAAAGATTGACTGTTAGTTATCTAGTTCCCAGTCAATTCGTCTTGGCTAATTAGTTGTGATATCGGTCCGGGAGTATCGTGCACAAATTGCGGACGTGTACTATGGCGCTCGTCACAAGTGGCGAAACCTTATAATTGAGTTCACACATGAACAGTGTTGCAGAATGCATCGCGACCGCCGTCCCACGCCTCCGCGCCGCTCGCGGTCTCTTGCTATTCTCATTAGTTAAGCTCATTAATTGTTATTAATTAAGTACGTAAATAAAATGGCAAAATGTAGTTCTAAATTCAAATTGTTATACGAATCTTCATACGGTAATGTTATGTATGTTTTATGATTCTTTTCTAAGGTATATTTGAATTAATTATCGTTGTCGAGTAGAATTGGTTTAAGATACGGTTGTTATTTACATATAATTATCATTTAACAAATAAAACTGCAATAAAAGGGTAAAAATAAGCATTAATACATACTATTTAAGAACAACTAACTATACTAGAGAACGCTATAAACTCGAAATTTGGCCACAATTCCTTGTGGCTAACAGTTACGTTATATTGACAGTATATAACTAATATTTTAATATCTTTTCAGTTTGACTTTCGCCATGAATAAAAAATATGGGTGAATGTTTATTATGCCTGTAAGCGTGAAATGAATACAATTAATTTCTAATGCATATTACCTATATAAAAATATTAGCTTTTTGCACACCTTCTCCGTGTAAAATTTAACTGTGCCAAATTTCCTACTCCTCCGTTCGCATAATAGTCGTATAAAGGTTAACAAACTTTTTTGCTTCACGTATTAATTATAGATATTGTGATGAAAGTAAATGTATTTTTTAAATACATGGCTAAGTAAAAAGTAAAAGTGATTTAATCAGCAGTCCACAGATCGCGGTGTACAGTTACAAGGTATTGTGTACATTTACACAGAAAAGTTTGAAAGCCACAATGCAAGACATTCGAGCGAGTAACACAAAACTGTATTACGTGTACGAGGAAGTCGTATTTCATGTGCGGCTATCTAACGATCGATTGCGAGCAATTGATGGGTTGCTTACGGCTTGTGGCGTGCTATCGTCGGCTATCTACTTCCACGGTTTTATTATAACTATCCACAATTATATGTATCGCGTTACACCTCGACAAATGATCTGAAAGTGACTGTCGGTAACACACGGTATTCGGATTTAGTTAGTGACTGTTACGTTGGGAAGAGTTGGTCTTGATTGACAAATGATATCAGTAAATTATATTTTGATATTGTATATAAACAGTCGAGTATTTTTAGAATCGTTTCATTTTGCTAAATAACATTATTTACTAACAGGCAATGAAGAGTATGAGTATCGTGTATTAACTGTGCTCACTGATAGCTAACCAACACAACTGTACCTCAGTTGCAATAACTTACATGACACAACTTTTTAATTAAAGACTGTCTTATAATAAATACATTCAGCCATTCATAAGTCTTGCGACTCATTTTTTCCCCTATCGTTATTGTCTGCTTACAACAAAGTATACCGACATACATTTACATGTTTTTTTAATCACAGTATTATATATGTAATACGAAAATGTGCTTACGGTTGATGAGAAGAGAGTGAAAACTCTTGACATAAATTATATATTTAAATCATATAGATAGTTATGTACTAATTGCTTTAATACATATATTTATAGGTCCATTACCACTAAGTTTAGAGAACAAAGATTAAGTTAATAGAATATTATATTAGATAAAATAAATAGATAGAATGTATCAGAGTTTTACCTTCCAATAAATGAACTATATTAAAAACGTAATCAATTAAAATTTCCAAATTAATGACAGGTTACGATGAAGGTAATGTAGAGGCGGTGCGGGTTCAGTCATGCCATCGTGCAGTCATGCAGTCATGCCGGTATGCCGGTGTGCAGTGTGTGTCGAGTGGTGTTTGGTTTGCAGCTCCGTGTTTGCGCAACGCCATTGTGATGACGTAGTGCCCGCACCGAGCGCTGAGCGCTGAGCGCTCTCGTCGGGCCCCAGATTATCCGACGATTCGTCCCAAATTGCAAATGATGCTCCCCGTTGCATACAGACGTAATTTTTAACGAAATGTAGAGAATTTTTCTCGTAAACTTTATTAGAAGTAACAAACCTATTGTTATGAAAAGAAACTTGGGTTTCAAAACAACTTAACCAGCCTGCGGTGCAACGAGGTGACATAACGACGTGCTCCTCTTCTCCTTGAGTTATCTCGTATCTCCTATATAGCGAATTATTGGGAATGTAACCCTTCATTATATTCGTCTACAAATATTTTATGTTGTTGGTGTGACATAAGGAATCATTAATTATTATGATGATGATAATTCAAGAAAGACGCTGATCATTTATTATCAGGCGAATGTTTCTTGATAAGTTCTTCTATCTTTTGACAGAAATATACCCTATTAAATCATACGATTATAATTGACATCCTTTAAAACAAGGGTTCATCCCATCAGAATTTAAAATCATTTCGAATTCGTGTGTCCCAACAACATTCCTACTAAACTATTTAGCGAACGCAAGTTCATTGTCCGCGCAATCTTCATGAGCGGCGTCTAAATAGTTAAAACAGTCATTACGAGCAAAAAATCTCGCTACACAGCCCGGCTCCACGCTACAGCTTCAGAATGGATATTTAAAACTACGTTGATGTTTCTGAAAAAGACGGTTTACTTTCTCGCGAGATCATGAGATTCGTGAGATGTGTAGTGAGATAAATACGTCGTAAGAGTTTCTTGGAATCGCTTGTTTGTGTTTTAGATCATTGTACCCATTAGTAAGTTTTCAATGGCAGAATTTGACGAATTTGATTGAATTTGAATTTGACGACCACTAAACGTTATCTACTTATTATATTACTTATTATCTTACTTCCAAAAAAGTAGGTTCACTTGCTTTATTTCACATAATAATTTGTAGTCAATAAATGCGTTATTAAATAATTACTATTGCTACTAAGGTCCCAATATTTATCGTGTAATCTCCATTCTAGATAACATGACAATTCTATTATGCTACTCATATGATTATGTTCATCAATGTTTAATATTTCTAAGTTTTTCTGTTAAATCAATAGTATGAACGTTAAATATAAATAAATCAGTGGCATAAAATGGATCCTTAACAAATATCGCACGCATGCGTAATGATCCATAATTGGCGACAGAAGCTATAGCTATGAAATGAAAGACTCGTGACATCCGTTGACTAACTGTACCTTATCAAGTTAACGATGAAGTAATTCAATTATACATATGATTTAATGCGTACATTATACATATACCTACTACATATTATTTTGCGCAATATTCTGACTTATTATAACTTGATTGATCACAAGGAGCGTTCCATATTTATATCCATAGTTCGTCCACCTTAATACGATATCATTCATATTTTGACATCACATGGCTGGAAGAGGCCAGATGTTTCTGCTTTCACTTGTTAGCATTAACGATGCCTCAGGATTAAGATTACATCTTGTATGCATATCATTGAGTGATTTTTGCGATCGTGACTCATATCTGCTTTGCAACGTCGCTGGAACATCAACTAGACGCTTATGAGGCGTTGCGCGACCGGCGAGGTGAGAGCCACGAGCCACGAGCGACGTTCATTGGAATTCAGCACGACATGGACCAAACTTTACCTTATCCGGCCACCTCGTAATGTCTCTATTGTTTGCCGGAATGGTTAATCCGCAAGTACTTTGTATTGCACATCATAAAGATACGTATATCTGATACTCGGACCTAGTCTAGGAGCCGTGCATATTCATTGAGATCTTATATTTCAAAGCGTGACATTGTTCTGTTTTAATCTCCATTTAAAAATTTTATGTAAGACTGACATTACAGTCGTGATTTACGTTTATCTCGACGAAAACAATGTTTTTGTAAAGCAAAGAAAAACTAATGTTTCGTATTACTCTTTGGAAAATATTCTGACTTCGACGTGAAGCGTACTGTTCGGAGGTTTATTATCACGTGGCTGAAAATGTCGGTTGCGTCACCTGCGTCAAGTTTCGCGGTAATTTTACGGGTGGCGTATTTTGGCTTCCCAGTGGCGGAAAAGTAAAGCGCGAAGTTTCGGCGAGGCGCGAGACGCGCCAGAGCGTGGCCGCACGGGGTCGTCGCCTCCGCTCCACTCTGTACCACTCGTCGCCAATGCTTGCCATAGCTCGCCACTCGCCACCGTACATCTATCGAATCATTTTCTAATCTTTATCTCTGGTAATTCGAGCTGTATTTATATGCATCGTATTTATTTACAGTCAAAAGTGTTACCAATTTTGTACTAAACTAAATTTTGTTTACTTGAATGAGTTTTATAATATTTAACAATTGAATTTTTTTTAGAGTGCAGTATTAAATGGCAATGCCCAATATGGATGTTCTAGAGAACGAAGTTGTTTATTTCATCTCCCATACCTGTACTTAAATATCAGTAACCTTAATTGGCAGATAAAATCTAACTTTGTCTGAAATCTTACTTTAGATCATGAACACATCACATGGCAGACTTATTGTTACATCTACATAGTAGGTACTAAGCTGAATTTGCGTAAGATTTTTATATAACATGTCGAAGTGTGGTGGTTTCTTCCACGACACCATCTGGAGGGCGCGTTGCGCGAGCGTCGTAGGGAGGGACGCGCGAGGTGCGGGGGCTGTGCGGGGTGCGCTCGGGCTCCGGGCACCGGCCGGCGGCACCGCGGCACGCCAGTCCTCGAGACACCGGCCGCGCGAACGGCCACCGCGACATTCCGCGTACCACCCGCGCCCTCAGCGCTCAGTGCAGTGATAGCCTCCGCCCGCCCTGCACCAGCGGCGATCGCTTCTCCCGTTGCACACATGTGAGTCCCCTACATCTGACAGCCGGCTCCGATACACCCACACGCGAAAGCACGCCGCCCGCCGGGCCGCAGTTCGCCGGCCGGCTTTTCATACAACCTCTGTTTGTGGTGTATTTCTGAAAACAAAGAAGTGATCGGTGTTTTATTACGATGTTTATATAATTATTATACGTTACCGTGCTCGTTCATTTGGTAGGTAATTCATTTTCATTATTATCTTCAAAAATGCACCACTGTACCATTCCGAATTTTGGAATGGTTTGTAATAAAATAATTTGTAGCGTTGTATCGAATTGCTCAACTGTGATGGTAATGGTGGAATCTTTACTGGAATTATATGAATTTGAATGTGTTAACTAAAATTATTAGAAAATTTCTGTTAAAAAATTAATTATCTATTGTATTCGTGAAAGAAAAGATTTTTAAGAAATCAGTATAACGTATAAATATACATTTATTCACGTAAAATATACTCACAGTACTTGACCTATTTGTAGACTGGACAATGGATAATATTTCATAATTATTCACAAGCCAGTCATTAGGTAGTATTTAATTTGACCAGTAAAACACACGTTAATTAATTACCTACCTAATTGATAATTGGCTAGCGAAACAGGGACTACCCAAGAGAGATTAAATATAAGGAGAGTGGTGGGCGCGACGAGTGGTTCTTCTTTCAATTAGACTAATTAAAACGATGGTCGGCGGGCGATGCGGCGCGATCACGCGAGCCGGGGGTCTACGAACCTGCACCGTGGAAATGGGATTATTGCACGATGGCCTTAAACGCTATTTTGCACTCGTTCTAGCCCGTGATGAATCGCACTCGACGCACCCACCCGCCGTCTCCGCCGCGGCGAATTCCTCTCCGATCCCCCGTAAACTTGATGATTGATAATCATCGCCATTAACAACTTTCCAACCGCATAGAAGTTTTCAAACAATCAACTACGGGATACGTTTAAAGTTGCAATTAAATCGTAAACAGAATAGTCAATTTGGAGCGAAATCGTAGCTCGGTTTATGAAAGCAGGCTGCAGTAAAAGTTTCTAATTATAAAGTAAGATTAAACATAACAATGTACTCGGCGTTGGCTAAATTAGCGGAAGGGTTTACCGTTACCGTGATCATAATCACGTAACAATTTGTATGCACATTCTTCGTAGCCATGCGTTATTAGCAACAATTGTAGGCTAAATATCGCTGCCGATCTCTTATCTGGACGGTAATTATATTATTATCCGTACATTTCTTTCTTTACTACTTTTTAGTATTGGGTCCGAAGAGAAATAAAAACTTTGTGTTAACAAAAAATAATAGACATTTCAAACATAATAAATTCAAAAAGCATTCAAAGCATTCATTATTCATCTCTTAATAGAATCTCTATACTGAATTATAGCTTTTATTCCGCTAGATTCATTTCCCGGGATGAAAAACATCCTATGAATTAATTCACGTTATAAAAAGTATGTCTGTTTCAAATTTCATTCAAATCCTTTGAGCGGTTTTTGTGTGATTGTTTAACAAACATATTATTAAGTAAACATATTACTAGAATACCTCATAGTAACTTTCAACGTTCATATTTTGTAAGATACAATTAACCATTTCATGATTATCTACTTTGTTATCATCCAAACCGTTAACTAGTAGACTAATGAATTCTATCTGTGAAAGATCGCAGGTCTCAATTGCGGCGGTTGCACAGGTTGTTGCAATGGCCTCTATTGTGCACACCAGACGGCATGCAAGACAGATGTATGTCCCATTGAAATGTCGCTGAACAAAGCGACCACCTGACTGATGGCCGCGTTGATGTTGTCCTCACCGTGATGTGTTGGAGAAACTATTCTCGCTGTTTGCGGATATATTACTATGTTACAGAATTCTCAGTGACGTGTTAAGTGTTCTTCTGCGACACTTTCTTGTATTATAACATCAATTTTATTGTTCTAGATCATAAGAAATGGTTTCCTTGAAGCGTTTTTGTCTTTGTAATATAAAATACATATACGGTATAAGTTTTCGTGTTCTAACTTTGGAAAAATGTATAATATTAAGCACGGGAAAAATATTGACGCCAATTTGAAGGTTACTTTTTAAATCTTTAAGTGAACCCTAAAAATAATAAAATTTATTTAACGAGTGTTAAAAATAGCCGGCATATGTTTATCTATAAACACAATGTGAGACCATACAGTTCTGATGACTCGTCGACACTCTGACTTAACGTTTCAGTGTTCTTGCAAAAAATATGTTAGTCATGGATGAATCAAACGAGTTTCAGCCCGGCTTAATTTATGAGAGGCGCTACTGGGAAACTTTGTAAACATTTAACAACTTATTTATTAGCTTTTAATAACATTACTGAAACACTTGAACATTGTTCATGGTGTTCAATTTGCATTTTAGTGGTATCGCCGTTATTGTGTTGGCTATCAGGGCGTTCTAATCTGACGTACGTCTATCTGTACACGAGATTCTTGCGAGCTAGATTCTCAGACTATTACCGTTCGCGCCGTCATTAGATACAGTTGCGCGAGGAATATTCTGAAGATATTAAAGAATACAATTCGGTGACTGACGGGTCGCTTCGTGGCCAACGAGCGGCTGTCGGTTTATGATGAGAAATCACGTTAATCCCGCTAGCCTCCGCTATGGTACTTAGTTTGACTCGACTTTGCTGTTCTTTTAATGTGTCTTCACTTAAAACCTGGTCAATTAATCACTTTTTTCGACTCTGACAGTTGTTCTTTTCTGACGTTCAAGTACAATTATATTGGTGGAACTTTTTATAACATATACGTACTGCAGGTTGCACATTGCTTGACGTTATTTTAAACATGTCGTTATATGTGTAAGTACGTCGTTGAAATATAGTAGAGTTAGTTATTATCATCGTAGTACTTTTTAATAAAAGTGGAATTCATATTGTCGCGATTTATATTTAAGTTCACATAGATTGGTCGAGTTTCATTTGCGTGAAATAAATAACCACACGATATCAGATGTTAATATCAAATACGAGGACATGTGGTAACCACATTGAAATGCTTGGTGTGAGATTGGTTCTTAAGTTTTATGGTTTAGGCCAAGTTTCGTTTCGTTGTGGCAACGAGGTGACGTCATAGCCAGCTGTAGGGCGAATGACGTCACCTACGTCCGGACGTTGACCCCCTCAACCCTCAGGCATACGGCGCTCGATAGCAGCCTAGCCTTCCTTGCGGAACTGCTATGAATAAGTTATTAGATTGTGTAACCTGCCTTAGTACTAATATTCTCCTGACCTGGGGTAATGCAACTTTGAGTAGCAGGTTCTAATGAACCTATTCATGTGTAAAATTCTTATAACTGATAGAATAATAGATGCTGAATGATGTTTTAAAATTAAATGAGCACAATTGGATAATACACTCCTTGCGTGTGTTAATAGCAAGCTTAACTATTTACTTTAACAGCTTGGCATGGTGTAACAATATCCCTACACTGTTACGTTCGGTTTCTGTAGCACCTGTATGTATGCAGTGTCAAAATGCATCGACGCACGCGCGGTTGCGAGCCGGCGACGCGACCCCCGAGCTCTCCCTTGCCTGCCTGAATATAGAATTTCCCATGGGTGTTGTAGGGCTGTAATAAATAAGCATTATACCTTGGATTTGTTTTGAGTTACATTTATATGTGACATGTTTATTAAAATTGGAAGCAGCCCTAAAGTTTGTGCTTCTACCTCTATTCTATTTTTAGATTATATTAGTGGATCCTTGTGATTAATTACCTTATCATCTTTCTAACATACTCAGGCAGCTAAATTACTTCAAAGATCAGTTTTTCCTTTATCTGAAATGTTGCACGCTTCCACTGTTTTTGTCGTTCATAACATCCTGTCGTTGGATATTCCATTATTTTCCTTGGTTGCTGCATTTGTAGCAAACATTTATAATATTAATACATCCGTGTGTGCATGTTACCTATTGTTACAGGCAAAAGGTTTATTAATCGGTTTTTATCTTTTAGTTTAGGTAATCTGTTTGAATATGTACATAAGTGTTTGGTAAGTCTGATTTTTATTTTTATTCCAATTATCTGTCTTTTTCTTAAACTATCCTGATCGAACTTGAATCTTCTAAATTCCTATGAATGTTCTTTAGATGGTCATTGATCAGCACTTTATTCCTTCCGTAGCTTTTGTTTCAAAGACCTTTTTTTCCGTTATTTGTTTTCAACTATGTGACCGGCCCATTGACATTTCACTTCACCCGGTTAAGTCACTGAGTTAAGTTGATTACATTTTTTTACTTTGCTCACATCCATTACATACCGACAGGTTTATTTTGACCATTCGCCTCAATCGTGTCAGTGTACGTTGTAAATAGGTTTTCTTATTAACATTAGCAATAATTTACATGATTTATGTTTGGTTCATTCTTCTTCTTGTTTTGCATTTGCATATCGTTTTATTTTTAAATCATGTTCTTCTTCAACTAATGTAATATTGGATAGAATACTACTCTATGAACACTTTTAAGTCATCTAATCCTAGTGCTCTGCACTACTCTTTCTACTTATGTAGTATAGTTTATCACATGTAATAATATTGAGCTATTAGACAAAGTCCGTTTATGTTGCGGCCGAGTATGTTTATTTTAAACTCGTTCGTGATTAATTATATGTTTATCCAAAAAATGTATAGATTTAGAGTAATGAATTGGTTATATCTTAATAATTGAAACTATGTTTACAACTTGTGCCTGTTTTTATTCTTATGCTTTCACTACTTTTGCAAAATAATTGTCGTTGTAAATAATGTCGTTTAAATAGATTGCGCGCAATGGTCGATCGTTAACAACGTTACGATTATCGCTTTTTATCTGAATTTCTCCAATAGTGGACAGTGGAGGTGACGCGAATGCGCGGGAGTCGATCACGTGCTGAGGCGATGCTTGCCGCTTTCCACCGTCACGCGAAAATATGACGCCCCACAGCCCCCTAACATTACCATATTCACGTCCAATATTACATGTTGTAAATTTAAAATTTCAACCTAACACTGTTTTAGTTTTAATTAGAAGTCAACAACCCAATTCAGTTTTTCAACATTCCAAAAATATATTTATTTTAAAATATCTCAATTCCACGCTGCCATTGTTTCAATGGAGTGTTTGTTCCGAAATTGTGTGAAAAATATTCTTTCATGAAATATTTATACCTAGCTCTCAAAAATGTGGAGTGGGCACAAAAAACGTCATTGACTGTGGAAACGTGGAATAGGTCGTTATGAAGTCAGGGCTAAATAAAATTGTTACTTGTTTCTGGTCCCTGCTTGTCAAGAGGTTATGTATAGAACTTTCCCCTATTTCGTTGTGAACAATTTAAGCGGGCTTAATAAGTATTAATCTGCTTTTCACATATTATTTGTCTTATTTTTATTAATTTACAAAGAAAAAAATTTTCTCTTTCATATTTCGTTCTGTGTCCTTAACATATAAAGTTTACTGTTTTTCTCATAGGTATATATTAAGAAGTAATTAATATTTTATTAAAGATATTCATGAAAATAAAAACTGTTTAGTTTAACCATTTACTAACAAAATGGTAATGGCGCCAGGCTTGAAGTGTTTGAAGTTAATAAAATCACAATCGACCGAATTGCTAATCATGACTAGACATTTCTGTAGGACCCGTTCGGTGTAAGTCTCGCGACGTTCACCGTTGTCGACTTCGTTGCTCATAGTTGATTGAAATATCGAGATATAATTCTATTAACGGAAATTCCTTCACGTATACGGAGTAATAAATTGGAGTCGCACCGTATGTTATACTTATTTATTATTACTGTCCCTAGTGTTGTGACGGGAGGCAATGTTTGATTTTCTTTAATGTATTTGTAGTACGAGTGAATTGTTTTGAATTAAATTCTGTATTAATATCAAACATTTGTTAATTGTCGATACTGTTGAGTTTCGAACATTCATTTGCGGTTTTTTTTCTATTTAACTGATTTAATGTTGGCCATCATTATATCAAACCGTAATTTTCTTTCATGTAATTGTGTGTTATATTTTCAAATATTTAGGTAACTGTCTAAGTAGCAAATTAACAATTCATGAATTAAAGACAAAGGTCTAAAATAAATAAATGCCTAAAAAATACAAAAAGCAGTCTGATTGTATTTCTCCCGTATTTCGCAACGATTCTTCTGAAATGAAACCTTACCTTTGGATTTATCTGTAAAAGTGAAAAGCGTCTCTTTGAGAGTCTGTGCAGTTTTATCGTAATGTTTGTTTTCAACTTTGCGGTTAGTCGTCGCAACATTAAGGGGAGTTTTAGCTTTCCTCATTAGCGAGATGAAGTGGACTACAGAAATTAATTGCCGCCTCAATGCGCGCCGCGACGGCTCTATCCCACAGCGGCTTTACCTTTTAACTAAACAAGCAACGTGATGCGTTACGATACGTGCAAACTGTTTACGTTAAAATAAACTCGTTTTCATTTATACTTAAATAACACTTTTTGCTGTAAAGTGAAACCTTGTACTTTTTCGCTACTTTAACCGTCTACTGATCAGTACTGATCGACTTATACCTATAGATGATACATTTCTGACTTTCATTTAAATTGTGATTTTGCGGCGCATTTTTTACATGCGACATTGATTGTTTCATTTTGAATTATAATGTTTTTGTTAGTCCGAGACCGTGTAGCGAGTTTCCTGTGTGTGACTAATCGTCTGTGATCGAGTAGGTCTTCAAAATATTAATGAAGAACAAATCATTTGTTTTGTTTAAGTGTTTTATTTATTATTTTGCATTTGGATCAGTTTTATATGGTAGTTATACATCGATCAGTTTTATATGGTATATAGATACCATCTATAGATTTATACCTAGGATACTAGTATAGTATTGGTGTGTCCTTTTCATTGTAAGCCAAAAACAAGAACAGCTTACGGTCTGGTACAGATCTGTAAAATTAAAATCTGCAACATCAAAATGTTTTTATTTTTTTTACTTTTAATTAGCCGTTTAGATGCTTTCTGTCATTGTGTATCGTGTATGCTTTTTTATATTTGATATTAAGTGGACAAAGATTCATATCGTTCCTAATTGTATTACATAATTATTGATTATCTTTTATGTTTTAGATTATCTTTCAAGTTCAAGTTTATCCTCTTTATAGTATCTTTATATTTCGATTACTAAGATATCGATATCCATCATTCAATGTAGTGAAACAGATAAATTAAAAGATTATTGTCTTGTCGATAACCAAAAGCACCTTTGTTATTGAAACAAGACCACTTTATAACTCAATGGATGTAAGTCGTTCCAAATTATTTAACGTGAAAGCTTGATGATGCAACCACGGGTGTAAATTGTTTTAAGCTTGAAAGCTTTAACCGAATAAGAGCAACAACGTTACCGGGCCGATGGTAAAAATAGTTGCACGTGCCCTTATATTAGTGTTGACGCTGACGGCCCTTCTCCAACACAGACACGCCTCTTCATTTACCCTGCTACGGCATTCTATATGACACCGTTCGTCGCTCAAATTAAAACTATTCATGCTCTTGACAGCATAGATGAGCCCCGGTAATGAACTCAAAAGAAAATTAAATACGTTCATTGTTAGATGCACAACTGATCATGAAGTTTTTTTACGTCGTTACCAATACGTGAAAGGTGGGCCACATTCTCATTCATTTACTCGAACATTAATTATCAAGTAAAATGGAACGAAAACAAAATCCAAGTGTTGAAGACCCGTGGTGTTGTCACTTTTAATTATCGTAATAAATTTTCTGTTTGGATTTAAGTTGAAAATTTGCGGTAACATTTTGCTTGGATACCGCATTATGAATATTAATATTCTTGTCTCTGTGGAAATAACATCATCGGAGGTGTCGTTGCATGTGGGGCGTGTTTACTCATACTCATAATAATAATTATTATACATTTCGTGCTCGGGAGTGGCTTGATTTACGATGGCCCTCCGACATCGGACGGGGGACTTAAATTAGTTCTGTGTCGTATGTCACATGACATTTTGTTTTGTTCCTCACGCCTTCTCCGTCCTCCGCCATATTTCGCTGAAAATCTCCATTCTTAGTCTGTCATGGACTATTTATAAATGCGCCTTATTTAGAGAACGGTCTCTTAGGCTTTCTCTTCGCTGTGGTGTATTCAGTTTTAATTAACTACAAACTATATTGAATTTATTAAGAAAAACCTTTAATCTTGACTTTGTTTTAAATATCGAACTGCTAAAATTGACGCCAGGAAGAAAGACTAGTAGACAAGATTAATGACTGTCATATGGCTCACCGGCGGCCTATGGGGCTCACTTCAAAAGTGTCGGGGGGTTATTAATGTCGCAATTGCCTTGATGAAACCCAGAATCCATCTGCCGAATGCGGACATTGGCTTGAACCAATTTGTCCTTAGGATACGATCGACGCTGTCATTGACTAATTGAATTTGATCCACGGAGTGATTGACACTTTGCAGCTACTATTATTTCTTATTTCATCTTATTTGAAGTAATCAGCTTCATGAATCTATATTTTATGAAAAACAGACCTCAGCGTATTTAATTCGTCTAATTCGTCAGATGTCTTTCATTTCATTAACATGTTTTTCTATTTTGAGAATAATCAACTTTATTGACCATCGATATTATAATGTGTGTTCCATGAAATCCTTCACTGCATTAGACTAAAACAACAGCGTGGTAACTCACTCAAGTTACACAGTTTATAAATGGCATGGCGACAAACACGTTTCGATGACATCAACCAGTAGCTTCCTCCACCCTGTTTATTATGCCGCAAAAGTACTCGCCCTTACTAAATATGTGTCGCCAACGCCTCATGCTCCGGATATTGTTTTAAATTATTGTTTTTGCATTTGTATTTACAAATCATTGGTCTTCAATCAGTCGCGTTACAATTGTAATATTCAACTTTGATGAATAACTAGGATAGATAGGTTTTTTGATTATTCAACTTCTTAAAGAGTAAAATGGGAGATAGAAGTTGGTATGAGTCGTAATTTCCATCTAGTGCTGAAGTGATGCTATTTTTTGACCTAACTAGAATGGCCTGAGCTGAATTATTCCTGGATTACCGAATAACCATTGCATAATTTCACTGTCTCAAGCCTACTACAGCAAAGACTGTTCATAGACAATGTCGACACATTACGCACAGAATGATAATGTAAGCGGTAATTTCCTGCGAGCTTCGCGAGTTCAGAGCTGGACGCGCGTGTGGCGCGCTCTTGCCTGTTAATTACCCTCGGTGACGTCACCCGCGGGGAGCGTGACTTCGCGCTGCCATTACTGCGGGCCCTCGCGCGGAAAAGACAACGACCGATGCTTTCTCTACCACGGATCGACTCTGACCCGTCCCTAGTTTTCGACCAAGGTCATATTGCGGATGATCTGCATGATTTGCATCGGTTTCGTCTCTGCCAGACGAGTTGCGCGGTTTACAAAGATTAATATTTAGTAAAGTGTTGCACAAAAGATTCGGATTAGACACAGCGATTGCAATTGATAAAGCGGGGCGGGAACTAGGCGCGTCGCTGAGCGTGACTCATCTTAATGGCAGCAATTATGTCGGCGATCACGACAAGTTCTGACGTCGAAGAATCTGCCACGTGCCGTGAGATTAATAAATATCGTATGCGATTTAGACACAATTGCTACGTGCGAAAAGGCCGTTAGCTGTTGTCTCATTATCGAGTCACGGTTCGCTGCGTTTTCCCAATAGTAAATTTGTGTTTAGACTAAACAAAAACATTTAAATACTTCTGAATGAATGCTGGTACGTTCCGCGCGGAAGCGCACAGCTTGCAGCCGCGCACACCGCCACTGTTCACTGTACATAGTTATAACGATCATTCATTTGAAGGGTTTCCTATTATGTACTATTATATAATCTATTAAAATAGCTTGGCCCTGGCGCAATACCGGTATTATTGATGTCGCTAACATCTGCCAGTGCTTTTTTCTCATATTTGTTTCAAACTTGCCTATTTTCAGATAGGCATTATAAGGGAAAGATTTTTTTTTCTCGTGATGACTAAATTGTAAATGTAGCTCTCTAACACCTTAAAAATAAAACACAATCAAAATTGTTTAACTTGCTCATAGCCAGAAGAAGCTTATTACTTTTATGTTTGTTAAAAAAAAGCGCTTTGCGCTATTGCAAAAAGAAATTGTGACCCTACTGATCATCGTTGAAAAGTTTCCTCACCTGAAGCCAATACTAAGTGCAGCGTAAGCTAATTATTATCATAAATATTCAAGGTCATTAAGAGAAAATAGTCTCAATTCAGTATGCAAGATTAACCCACACAAACATTGCAAGGTAAATAAAACGTGTGTAACAAACATACAATTTTAAATTGTATGTTTGTTACACACGTTTTATTTACCTTGCAATGTTTGTGTGGGTTAATCTTGCATACTG
>DWPA01001871.1:0-17166 GCA_018251375.1 Calpodes ethlius
TTAGAATGGTTAATTATTTTTTTATGTTTTGCAATGGTTGTCGCTTGCATGGAATACATCAATTAGGGCGATCGACGGGTCCCTTGTAACGATCTTGATCTTCCAGCTGGCGACGTCGACGGCCTCCTTCGAGAAGCGGGACTACGTGATACGTGAACTAGTAGACACTGAATGCAACTACGTCGATGTTTTGAGCAAAATAATCAAATTCTTTTTGCGACCGCTCACACCGTACCTGAAGCCCCAGGACATGCAAATCGTATTCTTCGGTGTCAAGGTAAACTAGAATTTATTACGGCTGACTTAAAAAACCGGCTTGCATGAGTTTTATTATATAATTGATAATTGGCAAGGACATAGCAAATGGTTACTCAATGTCGAAACAGGGTTTTATCCATGTACGTATTATTATATAAAGACAGATTTACGCACGTAACGAAAACATAATTACAATAGTTGTCTAGTCGTGAATCATTAGGGAGGGGACCCGAGAACTTGGAATTCCGACGGTCACATCCTGCACTCCACCCCGTGGTATCTACGTCATATTTCTTTCGGTCTCCAGCAGTATGGTCGTATTTGAAATCGCAATTATTTCAAGAAATAAATTCATATTTAGGCACTGTCGGGTAACAGGAAAACGAAACACGCTTATAATACTGTATTTATTATAGTAGAGCCTAAAATAAGAATGCTTACTTACCACGCGTTAAAATATACTGCTACCATGCACGGATTCCATCTGAACTATAATGGGGGGTAAACAGCGCAGTGGCTTCCAACAGAAGAGATTAATAAATCTACAAGTATCCCGCCGGCTTTCGATAATTAAGTTTTTTCTTCTTGTCATGTTCTTCTGAAAGATACCAAAATTGTTACATAAAAGACATAAAAATATTGTATCCAAAAATGTTTAAATAGCGTTATTGGAAACCCTACAGAAGTCTGCCAAACGGCTTGGGCGTAATTCGAAACTACAATAGTAAGTTTAAGTCGACGTTTACGCAGAATGTGTAACTGTTGTGGTGTTGTGTCGGGAAGGAGCTGCACGAAATCCACACGGGGCTGCTGCGTCAGCTGCGCGCGGCGACGGAGGGCTGCGTGCCGGCGGCGGGCAGCGGCGCGCCGCGGCTGGCCGACGTGTTCCTGGCGTGGCGCGAGCGGCTGCTGCTGTACGGCGACTACTGCTCCAACCTCACGCAGGCGCAGGACACGCTCAAGGCGCTCGACGCCCGCGACGCCACCTTCAATAAACAGCTGCAGGTGTGTATACTGTACGAGCTCTTGTTGGCTCCGTATATTAGTAGTGATATAAATGATTAAATTGATTGTATGAATGTGGACTTTGTTTACATTTCTGTAAACATAATCTGAAACCTTAATGAACTATGACACTTGATGGTTATACGTGATAGAAGGCGAGCAGGCGCGGCACGTGCTCGCTGATCGCGTACTTACTAGAAAACATGTTAATTATAATAAAATTGTGTCGCACGTGTCGCCTAAAATGTTGACCCCAGCGGATGCACGGTTACACCATACACGTCCTACGTTATTGCTGTATCGCTGAACCAAAACTACTATACCTAGTCACTACTGGTCTTAGTGACGTGCTCTTTCGTTTGTGTCTTGTCAGATATCTAGCGTGTACTTGTTACCTGTAATAAAAAATTCTACTGTGAAAGACCAGTGTGTAGCGTTTGTATTTTTATTTGCATTAAAATATACTGTATAATATCGTATTTGTTAGCAATTGTGAATTTTTGTAGTGGTTGTATTGAGTACGTAAATGTCAAATATAACATGCATGAAAAACAAACTCTACACTACAACATAATTATACAAGCCTAGAGCATAATCCCCCCATAATCCGATACGAATTCGTGGTAGGAGGGGTTAGTGGCCAATCTCAATTTTCTATGTGGTCTAAAGGGTACGACATGGCTTAGCGATTGCTTTGTAAAGATAACAACTGGGACCCACAGCCTGTCCAAATATATCGGAATTACTATTATCGAAATACTGAATAGATGTAACTTCCTTCTTTGACTTCATGTTATTAGTACATAGCAATATAGATATAGATTTCTTACTATAATACATATTGTACGAGTATTAATATTAAGCAATAGTAGAGAATAGTAATTGATATTATATATCTTCTCTTGTTTCCAGAAATGTCAAAAGGAGCACAGCGACGGCCGCATACAGCTGCGGGACATACTGTCGGTGCCCATGCAGAGAATACTCAAGTACCATTTGCTGTTGGAGAAGTTGGTGCAGGAAACACAGCCGGTAACACTGATGATGATGAATTTCAACTTTATAGCGTGGATATAGGGTTCATTCTCAATAAATAAACAAGATATAATGATTGTGCAGCAAATTACGTAGAGAAGATCACTAAGTTATCTGACCGGTCAATATGTTAATCTAGGTTATAAGGACAAGTGCAAAAATTTAAATTCAACTCCGTGACCTCGTAATAAGTGTTATCATAGTGTTACATAACGTGTATTGTGTAATACGACTGACTGGCTGTAGTTTTGTGTACCTTCTAGATCTGTATATGTCCAGTTGACACTTTAAGATACATAACGTGTTATGTAACATGTATTAGTCATCATTACAATAATATACTGCTTGAGGAAATCTACAAAAATACAAGTATAATGTTTGTAATAATGTTACCGTTTATTCTTATAATATTGTGAATACAAATTATTCAGGAAAATAGTTACTTTAGTTGTGTTCTAAGAATTAAAGGCGGACGCGCGTTTCTTGTAATTAATCCACAATTAAAATGGTACGTAGTGTGCGAGAATGTAAATAATGTTTTGTAGTTCGTAAATTAATAAACAACTGAAAATATTTAACAAAAGATTAATTTGATAGGTCAGAGTTTTTTATGATATTGCGTCAATATCCTAATCAACGCTAGTGCAGACCCCAATACTTGCTAGTTGATTAAAAAATTAAGGATAAAATTAAAATTTATGAATAGTAATATATTTTTTATTTTAATCATAACACTTTTGATGTTTAAAATTGAAAACTTTCACTCTCTGTTAAAAAATTCTACTTTATAAGACCTCAGATTTTCGGACAGGACTGTGGGGGTAGTTCCTAGTCCTAAAGTTAATAGCCCTAGAGATTGCATTTCGAGATGGGATTGAATGGACCATGCTCAAGTTTGCATGATAGTACAGAGGCTGTTATTTACAGAACCACGAGGAGTTCCGCGGGTTGGAGCGCGCCAAGGAGGCCATGGTGGACGTGGCGCAGTACATCAACGAGGTGAAGCGCGACAGCGAGGTGCTCACGTTGCTCGCCAAGGTGCAGGTACGTACGCACTGCGCCCGGTAACCGCGGAGCATTTGTCACCAACACGAAAACGTTTGACGCTGCTCGACGTTGCTAATTATTATATATTTATGAAGTAATTTAAACAAAACAAAATTGCAGAGCAAACTGATTGAACTGACGTGTTTGTTTTTTATTATTATTGTTTGTTTCAAGTATCTGTAGGTATAATTATAAAAGAGCCCAGCCATCTATCATGTAATTGCCTATATTATATGTTACTTAGCTCAATATACAACAATCACTTTAATCAGTCAGTGCTGTGAATTTCAGGTAACTAAATCTTATTATGTAGCTCTGCCTTGCGTTTATAACTCTGCGCATTCTATTGTTAACTTCGGTTACTATAATACAATGTCATAATTACCAAACCATTCTGGTGGTCAATTACTTACGAAAGCTAATGGTTATAGTTGTAGTCATACCTATTTACGTCACCGAATGCGTTTTTTTGTACCAATCAATGTTCGTCATGTGTGCTTGTATTTGTGTACCAGGAGAGCATAGTGGACTGGGAGTGTGGCGCGATGGGCGCGGGCGGCGCCGACCTGGCGGCGTACGGGCGGCTGCTGCTGGACGGCGAGCTCAAGGTGAAGGCGCACGAGGACCAGAAGCTACGCTCGCGGTACGTCTTCGTCTTCGACAAGCTCATGCTGCTCTGCAAGCCCGTCAAGGTTAGTTAAACCAAGGTCAAGGTCACTATTATATAAGAAAAAAAAATATTATTATAACACTTAATTAGTATGTAGCTAAACATATGTAACCAATACACATAATTAATATCAACTTGAAACTGAATTCATTCAATAAGTAACTAGTAAACTTCTGAGGTGCAGATAGGAACTTTACATACATGCTATGTTATCAAGTGTATGTCGGTATCGCGTGTAATATAAAAGTAGATTATAATAAAAGTGTGTCAATCGCTGAACAGGAGAACCAGTACTCGTACCGCGTGGGCATCCGGCTGGCGGAGTACCGCGTGGAGGAGGGGTTCGCGCGGCGCACCGTGCGCGGCGACGCGCGCTGGAACGCGCACTTCTACCTGGTGCGCCGCACCAAGGACGCCACGTTCACGCTGTACGCGCGCACCGAGGAGTGCCGCCGGAAGTGGGTCAAGGCCATTAAGGACGCCATGTTAGTATCGTACATTTATATCTCCTTATGTTACGTATACACCGGCGCTCGTCAACCTCTTTGGAGTGATTAGTCATCTTAAATTACGTTAGTGGTTTAATTTCTTTAGTGGTACTGTTCTAGAGAGAGAACATGTAAAATTTTACATAAAGTTTTTATTTTACAATTACCCCTTAATTTGTCGGGGCATCAAAATATATATACAGAACTCACTGTCTTTTTATATTTTTTACTTCCAACTGTTTCAACGAATTGACATAAAAACAATGTATTTATTATGTGTATAACATTTTAAAATAAACGTGAGACTCAGTTTTATCATCGAACAATATCGTAGTAACAAAATGTGTTCGTAATGTAGCGACAACCTGGAGCCGGCCGGGTGTCGCAGCACCAACCACAAGTTCGTGCTGCACACGTTCGAGAAGCCCGCCACGTGCCATCACTGCTCCAAGTTCCTCAAGGGAAGACTTTTCCAGGTGAGTATCTACAGAAAGACCGTACGTGCGATACGGATTATATTAGGTAGATTATAGTATTCTCACTATTAGCCGCTATGGTTTGGACATTGCGGGAAATGATAAGCTTAAGTAAAGTTGCCGGTGTAAGTGTATAAATTACTGTTTATATTTATTGACACACACATTTTTGTATTGCCGGGTGGGAGCAGACTAGGGTCTAGCACTCTCACGCCACTGGTGCCTACAATAGCCACGGGTGACAATACACGTTGCACTAAAACCCAATTTTTTTTATTGTGTTAGTTGTTGTTGAAAAAAGGGTGTTGGTCGCCCCGCAACCAGATGGGCTAACGACCTGAAGACGACAATAGATATTCGATGGAGTCATAATGTTCAAGACCGGTCTGTGTGGCCCATATTAGGGGAGATAGGCCGAGAAATGGACCTTAAAACGCTTAAATAGTTAGTAATAAAAAAAAATGGTATTATGAGACCCCCTCGTGTGTCCCAGGGCTACTTGTGCTCCGTGTGCAACGCTTGTGCGCACAAGGATTGCATCGCCATGACGGGACGCTGCGGCGGCGGCCCGGCGCCCGCGCCCCCGCTGCCGCCACACCACCCCGCGCCCGACTCCGCACTGCACTACTACATGTGGTACGTCCTGTATAGCTCCTTAAGGCAACCGCTGCGATAGCATCGTCGTACCGCTATTTAAAACTATAATATTAATATGTGTGCATATCGGCGACAACATTTTTAACATACCTATATCCTTCGTTTATTACAGCGAATATGCAGCATATGTACTATTGTTTTAAATTATGAAAGTTAGTTTATTAGTATACATGTAATCCATAAAAATGTTGGCTATAGTAACATTTTCTCTTTTGGTCAAGTAAAATTTTGGTATATATATAAATTTAAAATTTTAATGATCAGGTACGTAGGCGAGATGGGTCGCGAGACGGCCACGGCGCGGCTGGAGCGTCGCGTGGACGGCACGTTCCTGCTACGGGTGCGGCCGCGCGCTCTGCTGCACGCGCCCAACGACACCGCGTACGCGCTCTCGCTCAAGTACGTACTGCATACGCGGCCCCTAAGCATTTATTGTATTGAGGTTAAATATTTGTAGCGGTAACATGTAGAAATATTATTTAATACAGATATTAGACTATATCTAATATGCAACGTTCATATGTGACCTGGCTGCCCGCCTCGCCACAAATAGGAAGTCATAAACAGTGCGTACCGCTGTCTCGCAGGACGGACAACACGGTGAAGCACATGCGCGTGTGCCGCAAGCCGATCGACCAGGTGCCGCACTACTACCTCTCCGAGTCGCGCTTCTTCCGCAGCATCGTCGAGATGGTGTCCTACTACGAGAAGACCAGCCTCTCCGAGAACTTCGTGGGGTAAGTTTACCACTTCGCACTCATATTAGCTGTACGGTGTCCTACAAAATATTTTGCGTAGTCAGAATGTTTCCGCTATCGCTTCAATTAACAGAACAACCGCAACCGCGCATGACGTAGTGCATTAGCAGTCACGATAAATAATTAAACTAAATTCAGTGTTCAAGCATTTTTCATTTAAACATTAGTATATAACATGGCGTATGGTGTGAATCGTACACTAACAATTCCAGTTCTTAATTGATCCCCAGAAATTATTACGAAACATATATAGACATAGCAAACTACTGTTAAATGTTTAAGGGCATTATAGTGTATGAAAGTTTTGACGTTTTTTAACTTTAGATTATAAAATGCCCATCTAAAGTCTAAACAATATTTATTACTGTATTTCCAGATTAAACTCTGCGCTTCGGTGGCCGTTCAGGCGTGTGGTGGCGACCGTGATCCACGACTTCCGTCCCCTGGAGAACACGCAGCTGGCGCTGCGACCCGGCGCCAAGCTGCTCGTGCTCAGCAAGGAGGGCGACAGCCGCGGCTGGTGGAAGGGCCGCACTCTCGACAAGGTACCTGTTGCCACATCTCTTGACTGCAGAATAATGTAATTAAATGTAATAAATATCATGGACATTTCGAATCCATTACGTCCAATATTGTCTGACTGATCTTGACTGATTTTTAAATGTATTAAGAAAAGTCAAACTAAATAGAATCTTGTCAGAGTATCCTATCGGAGTAGCTGTTCGTGCTGTGAGAGGGTATGCAAAATTAGCGTCGCCGAACGAACATTGGCCATTAACGCAAGTAGATGATGACAGCGAGCTACCATCTCGCCTGCGACATGTTTTTCTCTATTTGTCTGTGACGCTGAGCCGGTGCGATGCAGGGAAAACTGCGATATTTTTTTCTCTATTGATAATAATTAATTATTCTTTAGCCAAGTCTAATCGCAATCACCTTTTCACAGGAGTACTCACTATTTAAATGTTGACGTTCACGTATGTCACCAGGGCGACAACCGGTCAGGGTACTTCCCCAAGGAGTGCGTGCGGGAGGAGCCGGAGTGTATCGGAGCGCTTGACTGATGTCAGCTTTGCCTCGCCGAGCGCGAGCAGCACTACGTGCCCCCCGCGGCGCTCCCCGCCCTCCCCGCGCCGCCCGCCGCCTCCCCCACGCCCTCCACGTCGTCGCAGGACGACCTCGTGTAAGTGTCGGTACCTGAGAGGGAAGCGCGTGTTGAACTGGAAAGTATCCAAGTGAACTTCTGAAGTAACCTGTTAAAATTGTGCAGTTTGAGAACTTTATCCGACGAGGCAGCTAACGGTGTCGCTCCGCTCAGAGATCTCTCTCCAGTAGTAACGTAATCCCACCTGTAGTTAATTAAACTTCAAGCAGCATTTAGAGAAATATTCAATCCGATCCATGGCACTCGGTAAAGAAATGATGTTAATGTTATCTGATGAGGTTTTGATGAAGTGAAGCGGGATAGCGACTTTATACTGGCAGTTACTAGTTATGACAATTACTGTGTAAGTTTTAAAAGAAATCATTATTTAAGATAATACGTGTGTCGAGTCGTTTCGCCATGTTGATGGCGATCCGCGTTCGGCTTTCCTTCTGTAGTTTCCCCGGAACACCTATGAGCATATGCGCATTATGCGCCTAGAATTATTATAATTATTTTATTTTTGATAACTTATATGGAGCAAAAAATATATTTAGATCAGATGATATAATTATACCGTAGGCGACATGCATAATCGTTGATGCTACTGAAATATATATATATTAATATTTTGTAAAGTGTACATAAAATATTTGTGTATAGATATGACGATTCTTGGACGCGACGATGTGTGGCAATGTTATGTATATAGGATGTCATTTTGTAAGCGCGTCGGTCGCTGGGAGTGACGTCAGACGGGCAAATGGTTTTGTTTTGTGCCTCGTAATATAGAGGACCCTACAATCTCGAGGCGGGCTCGTCGCCCCAGGAGAAGCTCACCTAGTATCGAGTGGCCCAATGGGACCGGTCTATTGATGTCTTAGTACGTCGGCCCACTACGTAAACTCTGGGCGATGTAATAATATAAGAGAACCGTTGTTGTAGTCGTGAAGCAAACCGTATGAGGGAACATGATAATGGTCCTCTCGTAACGTATGGTGCGTAAAGATTCGTGTGAATGCGGTAGATGTGTTGTTCAGCGTGGAGTGCGGTTGTACACTTCACTGCCATTACTGGCGTTGTAGCGCGGCGCGCGCGGAACCGTTAGACTTACATTAGCTAGACTTTTAAAACAATAACAATTTTATGTACATCGGTATATACTAGAGGTCTGTAATTTTCTCCACTGTTTAGCCTGTTATACATTTAAGAGACGCCGAAAAATAAAACAAGTGAGATTAGATATTAAGACGGTCCAAATTTTAAGTTTGGAAGCATTTTAAGGATCCCGTCTGTATCGCTTAGTTAGCGATGAATCTTTAGTAAATATATATCGTGACATCGTCCGCGTTACGGATGACACTCGAATTTAACCGTTTAAACTCTCCCCAGTCTCTTAATGATGCAATTTATTTTCTTTTTTAATAATCAAATTAAACTACATCAATTTCCACCATATTATATGAATGATATCAATTTTCACACTCGAATTATATCATTGTACATAGTCATTGGTTGTTGACCTTGCTACTTAATTTCTTCATTTAACAATACTATAACGATCGTTCATAAATTGATTAAAATAATTTTCAATTAGTCCGTTCCGACTAGATCCGGAATAATTGTAAACAAACCATGAAAATTTCTTTGCAGGGTTTTCACCTTGACAAAGACATATAACATCATAACACACTTAGAGAAAATCGCACAAAAACTAAACAACTTATTTAAATGAAGTAATTTGAATAATTTTCAGAAAATGTCATGTTTTAGTGTATACATGTATAATATTATTGACTATAAAAGTTTTATTGTAATTTCTTTAACATCTCTAATGATCTTTTCAAATGATAAAAAGTTAAAAACAATCCAAAAATATTAACTAATTAATAATACAACGAAGAATTTATTGCAGTCGTTAGTGGTGCTAGGCAACTCTATTGATATTTTTCCCAGTCCAGTTTGAATGAAGTAGTAGCATGAAATGTAAAAGCAGCCAAATGTCTGTGCAAATGTTAAAATTTGTTCCAAATATGTCACATTTTACTATGTAATGTTATTTAAAAATATGTATTGCAATACATGTATATTATATTGTTATATACGTGATGTGTTAAAATAATTACGTGAATTAATTTTGTGCTGTTTATGATTATTTGGTTGCGATCCCCGCTTGTATAGTGTAGTCGTAGTAGTAGGGAACATCACACACACAATACGCTGTCGGTACCGTCCACTAACCTATACGGTTATTACAACGGTATTCGAAGTGATATTTAGTGCCAAAATAGTTTGCAGGGGAGATACAAGACAGAAGGAACAATAGAGTGTGGTATTTTGCAGTTGCTCTCCTCTGTCGCTGTATATATGTTGCACTATATCTGGACTGTGTGTTTTACTACTGTAATCAATCATGTAACAGAATATATATATATATATATAACGCACCTACACTGCTTTCCCTCTGCTTGTAAACCAATTTTAATATTTTTTCGTTTTGATAGTTATTGACTTACGTTTTAAAAATAAAATCATATCGACAGATAAGTAGCGATATTGAGTGATATGTTTTTCGAATCAGAGAACTTCTTGGGTTGAATGAATCCAGATTCACTTAAACCAATTAGCCTTTCACCGCTGGATATATTTTCTTAAATTAAATTACCATACACTATGACAACTAGTAACAAATCCTGATAGAAGCGGCCGCCGTGCATTGTACTAGAGACGGACACATTTATATTTATAGGAGACAATGTTAAATAGATATTAGTAGCAGATGTTCAGCTCGTATTTTTGTACTTCAATATAAGATTTATTTACGAAGATAAATGAAATTCCCGTTATTTCAAATATTAACAACGGTGGTATTAGCTTAAAAATATAATATAATTATACACATCGGTATGTAATAGAAGTGTATGCATGCTTAAATATGCTAGATTTTTATTTATATGGGAATTAATTTATTTCAACAAACCATTCCTCAACGTCACTGAAGCTTTTATTATTCATTTTAATTAATGACGGCAGAATATTTTACTAACTGTTAGTAAACAGCAACTTGCGATAACCATGTATTTTATTTTCATGCATTTTCTGTCAAATTGTATATTTAAGCGTAAAGTGTAATGTAAGTCTATCTTTTAGAAGTAAATAACGGCCAATTTGATTTATTTTTATATATTGATAATGATATCAATATTGTTAAATATATGTACCATTTATACTTATAATAGATAGATTTACACTTGAATTGTTGTGGCTCCGGCATACTATGCCGCCGGCATACTTGGCGTCTTCTAAAGCCGCTAGGTTTGCCGTGTGGGACGTGCGTGATAGTTGGCTCACGGCATTCAAACGAAAGTGTTTTGCAGTCATTTGTACTCC
Organism: Calpodes ethlius; assembly: GCA_018251375.1. NCBI lineage: Eukaryota > Metazoa > Arthropoda > Insecta > Lepidoptera > Hesperiidae > Calpodes > Calpodes ethlius. The sequence continues at coordinate 10,929 of DWPA01001871.1, forward strand.
ATGCTCTCTAGTTCTGTTTCTGAGGCATATGCATATGCCATTTTTGCATACATATCGTCCCGCACGGCTTAATGCCGTCGGCATAGTACCTAAGAGCATTTAGTCACTTAAATGGATATACACGTGAATGTGTGTATGTGTGTGTGGAACTGTGTTGTAACTCTCGCTTTACTTAGTGTTGTGAACAGATGAGAGGTAGTGTGTGGAGATTAATGTATACATACATATATATATACTATATATACGTACATGATGTTATCAAAATCGGCGCGACCGAACATTGTTACTGCGAAAGTATTGAACGTGTAATGTGCGCGTAGAAATAATATAAATATATTGTTGTTGTGTAATAAAGATATATATTTTAGTATCGGTGGGATCGAGCCGTTAGGGAAAGTATTGAATTTACGGCGCGTTAAGACGGTGGACTACATTTGTACGTCTCAGATATCGATATCAGAATGGTGATTGTATTACGGTCTTTCCACACTTATCGACGCGGTATCTACTTAAACCGATTACCAAAAAAATATGTATGAGGGGGTAAAACCGAAAACGTAGTCAGTCAGCTTTGCTCAAGCTACATGAAGCCTGCAAACGGGATTGGGGGATTTTCCCCCTGAATGCGATAGAGGAACCATTTTGTTCTTCGCTTAATCGATTTAGTGTCGATAAGTATGTGAGGACCGTTTCTTTGCTATACTTATATAAGATGTAAGTGGACCGATGCAGACCCGCGTGTCCCGCATATTCGTTAGCGTAGACCCTCGGGAAGCGCTGGCCGGTGTCGGTTTTCGTATAAAAATATTGCATGATGTTACGTACATGTTATGCGATCCCGTTATTGAACGGAATCATGTCTTCTGTCAGTGACACGGGACTCGGTGTATGCGTATTAGATGACATTTTGTTGTTTACACGAGTACGATTATTTAGATATTTATAGCAGGCCAGTCGAGGTCCAAATGTGGGTAGTGTCGTACCTAACGACGCCGATCGGACAGCGTGTTCGGTACGTAACGTAGAATAAGGTACGAAAGTCTCGTAACATTGTTTTTGGGACTGCATTTTAAAATGTGCAATTGCTCTAATATCGCTTATGGCATGACACAAAGTCCATGACAGATGAAAAATAACCGGAAGGCGTGTCCGCGGCGCTCGGCACGGCCGCCGGGTCAAAGTCGCCGTCTCGAGTGACCGCTGTCGTGACGCCTCGTACAGTAGAACATATGTCGGTCAAACGTAACGTTCATAGCCATGACATCGTTCGCACAAAGTTGGCGGTACTGTGCCACTGGTTTTTGCTGGACCGTACAAGTTTATTATCGATGTAGGTAGGTAGTATCGATGTCATTTTTACATTTTGATACTTATTTTACATGACGCGGATTGGATTTTTATGTTTCCGTATTTATTGTTTTGTATCGTCCGTGTGTTGTCGCTCAATATTTGATACATGAGGTGACGTTGCTGCAGCAGGTGCAAGTTGTCAAACGTATTTCAATGGCCTGCAATCGGTACCGTCGTGTCGCTGCGATAGTTGAAATCCTTCGTGTAAATATAATAGAAAAGGTATAATAATAGTAAAACCGAAGTAACTCTTTAGAAGTCTTCCATGCTCGTTTAAAGCGTATTAAAACCATAATTATATTATTTTTACATATTTTAGCAATAGAAAACGTGTAATCCTTATTGTTAAGACTCTGAATAATTATATTAGTGAATTGAAAATGTAATAAGTAGCAGTCATTGTCATATATTTATTTTTTATATACAATTATCGCGCTCCTGATAGGGTACCTCGTGCCCCGCCACGCCGCCACTCGGCCGAGACTCGGTCATATGTAACACGGCGGAGGGCGCTTCACACTTGAACGATTTTTTCGGTCGACGACGTGAAAGACCCATTAAATTAAATTGTGTGCTGCACACGTCAGCTCAGACCGTGGTTGGAATCTGACAAATGTGAAGTCCTCCGCGGTTAAATAAGTATATTAATGGTATAAGGCATTGGTAGTGCACCAGAATTGGAATTTTTTAAAGTTACGTTGTCAGTACGCTCGAATGAATGGTGCTAACACTATTTTTGTGTTCATTATTTTCCTGCTCCCGTGTACACGCAGCCGCCGCCGCCGGCCCGGGGAGAAATGTATTTTGATATTATTTATGTTCACGTTTGTAAATATATTATACAGAAATTGCATATCTCATTGTTCTGTACCTAGGTAAGAATTGACTACCACAATAAATACACAGTTGGCGATTTCTTGTTGTTTTATTATTTAAATGTTTATCAAAATAACAATTTTCATTTATTCACCACCGCTATCATTTTAAGGTGAGGTGGTATAGGTCTGTTACATATGACAAAAAAAATACAATTAATTCTGTCAATGTAATGGCTCCTCAAAAGATTATTCATTTTCACTTTCTTTTGTGACCCTGTGTGTCAGGACGGCTAAGTTCTATTTAATTTAATACTGACTTCTACCGTCATTGACAATGTCTTTTCCACTAAGGACCATCCAGCATAATATATCTAATACTTTCATACTTTTATGCTCTGACATATTATTTAAAATTGATTTACCCTAGGAGACCAGCTCTGAGCTTTGAATTTGACCGTAATTCACACTCTCAATGGGTTACTTGTCACTGACAGTATTCAATATTTTATCACCTATATTATTATAATTATAAGCACAACTTTGTCATTTCCCCGAGGTGGTCCAAGTCCAAAAAATCCGACATTATTTCACTGAGTAAAGTTATTTAAGGTCGGGCGTACTGCTGCCGAGGTAGGCGTAGAGGTCGGTGCGGGTGGAGCGCACCAGCTTGGCGGGGATGGTGGCGCGCCGCAGCCGCTGGTACGCGGCGTACCGATGGCAGCCGCCGAAGCTGTAGTAGTAGTTGCCGCCCTCGCTGCCCTGGATCCACAGCACGTCTATCGGCGGCACGTTGCCGGCTTCCTCCTCCTTCTGATACGAATGACAACAAATAAATAAATAAATATAAAACTTAGAACATTAATCCGTAGAACTATTAATGCACTGAGTGCCAACGACACATCTGTGCGTTTTGAACACTATTCCCAGAACATTCATTGAGTTCCTCCGACGCAGCTATGCGTCTATTGTCTTATAATTGTATTTAATACGTGAAGGGAATATCTCGTTAATACCTCGAAACATATAAAATTAAAATAATTTAAATTTTTAGGACATTTTTTGTCTGTGAGATAAGTTTTAAGTTTTTTCTCAATTTATTTTAATTGTAAAATAATAATGTCGTTAATATACTTATTTAAAATTTGTGTAAGTTGCCGCACTAATGGAAACTCATACAAAATAACCATATGGACACAATCTGAACTATTCATAGTTTAAATACGCCAGGGAAGGATAGTAGACCCCTCGGATCCAGTCATCTCTTTTAATTTACGAATAAATTATCTCGGAACAAAAAATAACGTGAGTGAGCTCCTTGTCCTTCAATCTAAGACGCCAGGACATGGGCCAGCGGTAAGCCGTACCTATACTAAAAAGGCTGGTATCTACCTGTATAGTTTCCATGAGGGACTGCACCTTGTCCTCGTCCAGCTGCGACGGAATGGGCCGGATGATAACTGACATCGGGACGTCGTGGATGTCGTCCTTGTAGGCACTGTGGATGCTCGTCATCCTCGATGCTTCAATGATAATATTGAGAATTATTAATAAGAACAATAAACGCTCACACCCCGCATTAGAACATCTTGTGGGTGGAAGAAATCTAAGTCACTGTAAATAATATATTTAACTACGACCACAAAACAAACATTTACTATCATAGATATGTCTGCCGCGTCCGGAATTTGAAATGGGAACTCTTGGCTTCTCAGGCGGAGCCAAAAGGGCTTCTGCATCGCCAATAGTCCATAAGTAAGACCAAGAGAAAAAAAATATGTTTTTAAATAATTTTATACCTTATTCTCTTACAACAACAACCGTTGTAATGATTACTTATGTTTTTAGTTACAAATGTATCGTGAAATTTTGTGACAACAGTGTGCCTATCTATATCGTTATCTAAATCTGAAAAGATAATAATATCTAGTCATAATACGGAAAACACATTGTAACGTCATAATAATCACAATCCTAAATACATTATTTAGGTATTCCCAATATGTTTAGGAGCCAGCCTAGTAAAAACTTGCCAGGGGAGCCCGCCCCTGCCACTCTGGTTTTTGTATGACTATTTACTTCAATACTTTCCTACTGTTTTGGACAAGTTATTTATTTGTCATTTAAAGAAAAGTTGGATGTGCCCTTGCTCGATGTTTGACTATATTTTGGTAACTTCATCAAATATTCAATTAGAAAATATTTGATTACGGGTTTGAACCTAGACCATCTGAGTGCGGGAATGATTGTTGCATACAGAGCATTCCAATGACCAGTTGATGACAGATTTGTGCAGTTATATGTATACTTTGCAAAAAATATTCTCTTGACTGAAAATAAAACAATGTCAAATACTCAAATCTCATTTCCCTAAACACTTAGTTATATATTTGAAAGTAACTTGACATAAATCTTTAAATTTTTTCGTAACACCAGGTGTTATTTATTTGTGGTTTAGTAAACACTAGTAAATATTGTGTAATAAACTGTTTTTGTCTATGACTGTACGCATGGAATAAGTTATAATATTGTTCCTATATTTGTGTATGATAGTTCCTATAGTTCAAATATAAAATCTACTTACGTGTGTTGTTTACTACGGATACTCTTTTTGCTACGGCGGCCAGCGTTCTTATCATACCGGGACGGAATGCGAGTGTCGCGGCTCACAGATATGACAGCACTGCTCGCTGCTGTCACTTGCTCCACTACGTCACTCAGTTATATAGCGATGACGCCATCGCCCGCCATTCATTGAGGATATCCAAAGGCCGGCGCCTGCGAGTCATTCTTGTTCTACAAGGTCAATTTATGCAGTGTTGAAGTTATCGTATATATTTCCTATCTTTGGCTATACAACAATACACGAATATAACAATCAATCCGTTTGACGTAATGGTTACCATACCGCACTGCCATTCAAAGGGTCCAGGGTTCCATTCCCAGCGACGCAAAAATTTGAATAATGAATTTAAATTTGTTTTCCGTCTGAGTGTGTGTGATCTTGTATTTGTCTGCTGACGATACCACTCATTACACAGGCAATCCAATGTGGGGTTAGGAGTGTGTAGAGTTGTTTATTTTATACATAATAGGAAAACAGCTCCGAACATTCACTCCGCCCGACAGGGATAGACGGTCGAGCATTTCAGGGTATCCAGTCCACCTATGGAATGGATTATTGAAACAACCGAAAGTATCACAAGTTTCTATTCTATATGTTGCATCCATCAGTGTTCACACTACGTGTGGGTCGAGGGGTGAGAGGGGCGAGAGTAAATAAAACAGCGTGTAACTACACAAAAATGTATTTATTTAATCTGATGGTCGCAATAACATTGAACTCGTCGTCGTATACATCGTTCACGCCGCCGCTCGCTTCGTATTTATTACACTTACATTTTATAATAATTAAAAATTAAAGTTACTATGATTATCGTATAAATTTGCAGTATACACGTACAGAAGGAGGGCCCGCGCGCGGCCGCGGCGTGCATCAACTTATTATTCCGCAGAAACTTTTAACATCCTCTATTAAATTTTTCGTTACCACTTTTCGTATACTGTTTCAGATATTTTGAATTGGAACACATCAACTTAACTCTAGCAATATTCTCCGTAATCAATCTATCACTAAGTGAAACTAATCGTACATCAATATAATCGCAAGGTTAGTATGTCCGCTGATCTACCGATCTGCCGCGCTTCACTCAAGACGACCAATAATAAAAAACATTTACATTAAAACTTATCACTAAATGAAAAACTAACATTTTGTGCTAAAAGATCGTAGCACCACATAAAAAATATAATCATTTGTTCTGATTCACAACACTCAACGTTAAAATGGATCGGAAACTAATACATGACGCCGTTAAAAGGACAGACATTAAAATAAAAATAACGATTTAGAGCTGGACACGTTACAGCAGACCTGTCCGTGTGCGCCACGCACACAACCCTCTCCGATATAAACATTTAAATTGCACACAAGGGTGGCCGCGCCCCCTCCCCGCACCGCACCACCCGGGCGCCCCTGCCCGTCAGAACTTTGCAATTTGAATGAATGAATA
>DWPA01001872.1:0-17166 GCA_018251375.1 Calpodes ethlius
AAACAAAGGCATGCCAGTATTGAATTTTACTATGTCGGAAATAGTTCCGAGAACATACGTTCTCCAGGGCGGATTGGTGAAAAAGTTATGGTTCAATTCAACCAAACAATCCAATGGCCAAACCATTAATTTGCAACCATCTACATTTTTTACCACCATCTTCAATTGTCTAAAATCTGTGGATAAGCTAGTAGATTTTTAAGAACGCTCTTGACTGTTAAGGATAAATACAATATTGAGAGCGATCGCTGCGAATGTCGAGCAACTTTATTTTCCTCCAAAGCCACTAGATGTCACTAATACACCACCGATCCATTTGATTAAGATTGACATAAGCCATCAGGTAATTAGTGTACTAGTAATTACCGATATTTATTAAATTACTAAAATAAAGGTTTCTAAAGCGATTTATACATTTAATTATACAAATTGGAGCGATTGTTATCGAATCACTTTGACATTGTATTTCCGATTGTATTTAAAATATGTGATTGCTAACTTCATAATGATTAGATAGTGTGGGTACGTAATTACTCAATTACTCTACAATCAACGGATACATTCACTCGTTCACGTGCAAGATTTTTTACTTTTAATTAATATTTTTTTATATTAGTCTGCGTTAAAGTTTGAAATAAGTTGATACGTGAAAAATTTAAAACAGGATTTTATAGGTACTGCAATAAAATAGTAACTGTGTTGTTCACCATTGAGAAAATCCTTGGCCGTTCCTAAGTGTATTACTGTACTTCTCGTATATATGTCGTTGTCATAGGATCTATATATGTATATATAAGAAGTCGTGTTAGTTACACTTTATATCTTACGAATGGCTGAACCGATTTGCTGAAAATTGGTGGGAAGGTAGCTTAGAACCAGGAGACGGACATAGGGAACATATTATTTTAAAAATAAAGGTTTAAAAGGGACGTTACAATTACAATAAGGGATGAACATTTGTATGAAGAATGCGTATTTGTTTGTTTGTATGAAGAAATTATATGTGAACTTTTTGGTTTCCACGTATTATGTCCGTACTTAAAAGAAAAACCTAAATATCATTGACGTAAAATCATGTCTGATAGCCTGGCATGACGCGGGCGAAGCTGGGGGCGGAAAGCTAAAACCTTCATCAATTTAAATCGCGTATTGTTCCAAAGTAGACCAATAATAACTTAATATTTGTTATTTTATGAAAGAGAGTATATGTTTACTGGTAGCAGCGTCACTCAGCCGCAGCTGAGAACCAGTTGAACACAACATCAACTCGGCCGTATCAAACTGAACAAAACATTGATATATTTATTGATATTTTTTTAAGTGAACCGACGTTTATTAACGAATAAACATCAGTATTTATATGCTATTTAGTGGCTTTTATAAGGATTTATATCGGGCACGGTTGGTGTGGAAGCGGCTTTATTAAACCGCTGTTTTGTTAGACACACACTGGTGTCACACAATAGTTCCATTAATTATTAAATTTTATGGTTATGCTTCGATGACGTATCATATATGGGTAATGTTGATTTATGGAGGAGGGGTTGGAAGAAGCGGTTTTACATAGCGATTTCTATCAACCCGGCTTGCTAAACTGTAAGTGTCATTCAACTTTACAATATTTCAGCTTCCGTTAAATTTCACCTTTTTAACACTACCACAATAATTAAAGTTAGTCGTTTATATCTTTAGCGTTTAGTTGTTTATTTTTTACAGTTGTTTATTTTTTAGTTTTTTTATTTTGTTAATTTAATATAAACAATGTTACAAGCGTAAATAATTGTTTTTTTTGGTCAGTAATAAAAATACGTTTTCTAAACTAATATAAGCAGAACCATTATCATCGTGTTCTTTTTATATATTACACTTAAAAATAAATGGTTTGTACGGCAGCGGTACCAACGGTACCACTATAGTGGTAGGACTGTACCAATCTTCGACCACGTACGTAGCTGCACTGATCACATAATTTCCACAACAAAAGCGCACTCCATAGCAACGTACCCGCCCAGTGATTGCCCACGTCCATACAAGTCGATCGCGTCTGCCTATCACATATCTCATGTTTAAATTTATAAGCGAAAGCCACTTTACTTATTATCTCGCTCATATCTATGTTTCTTTCTCTTTTACACATATGAAATAAGTATGGGTAAAGTTGGTAAAGAAATCTAGATCCAAAGACAAGATTGGTTGGAAGTATAAATTATCTTTTCTGTTTTTGAATATTCAGTCTATTTCCATAGCTTAGTTCGTAGTGACCCTGCCTGCAAAGCGAGGGGTCCCGGGTTCGATTCCCGGCCGGGGGAGATATTTATGTGACAGATAAATATTTGTTCGCGGGTCATGGGTGTCAGTTATTTGTGTTGTCCATGCCGCCAGCGACACAGGTATATCCTACTGCGGGGGTATGAGTGTGTTAGCGTTTATTTATTATAGACTTTGATAATTAGTGAGGACAGACGTAACAAATGTTTTTTTTATCACTTGTGGATTAAAACTAGAAGTTTATTACTTATTAAATTACACATAACACATTATCCTTACCATATCTTGCTATGCCATTTCTAAATAAGTAACTATTTCAAGGTAACATAGACTATTGTTATAAAAATATTATAACGTTATGTCATTTGTTAAAGTTGTTTAAATTATAATTTAATTTAAATGACGAAGTAAGTGTCATTGATTCCTATGACGATATAAATAGTCTTTAACACCGTAATCAACACATTGATAACTCATAATAAATACGTATTTCGGCTTCAAAATTGTCCCATATTGAAAAATCGTAAACGCCTGATGATTTCCTCGTAGTGTTATAATTATATATCTTCGATACAAGAAATTTAATATATTAAATCTGTCGCGTCAAAAAACGTTAAAAACACGTTACAAGTATATTCTGGGGATAATATTTTAAGGCGCTAGCGCCAGGCTCAATCTTTGAAAGGTTCTGTACCATTCATAATAATATCAATTGTACCTATACGCGACGGTACTTTAGACTAGCTTTTAAATTCAACCATAAAATGTGTGTTAAAGAAATATTGCAATAATATCATAATAAGGATTAATGACTATTATTACTTGTACTGTTAAAAAATATTTTAGACTTAGTTCGAAGTTTTCTTCACTGGCAACGCATCTGTGACGCTTTCGGTGTTAGCAACATGTATTGTCATTAAGGTAGTTCACCACCGCGCAAACGATAAACAAACACATCAGTTTAAATAAATAACAGATGCTCACCTAAGATGGGCGAGTGTTTCAATTGAACCGCCTTGCTCGATAAGCCGAGGTTAATGAGATTACAGCACTTTAATTTATGGTTAATAGCGTATTATAAAGTACAGGACGGAACCAATTAACCAGCCGGTGATTTCGATCGATTTTCATTAACTGTGCTGAGTTATTCGATGGTGTTTTACTAAATTAGTTGCAGCCCCCTCTCGGCTCGCCGGAATATTGGCCCTGGAAGGTTTATGGTTTTAGTTTGCGGGGATCAGCCCTTGTATGTGTTGTGTAGTTACCGTATGCGCTTTGTGCGTTGCTCACTACAACATAACTTTAATCGTTGAATAATGTAGCTAGTGTAATAATTAATGTTGATAATATAAGCGTTTTTTTGTTAGCTTCAACTTTGTTATGTAATTATTGTGTTTGCAACGAATCAATGATCTTTATTATTGATTTGAATACAAAATCATAAAAACATTGTAGAGAATTTTATGCCTTGATTTTACAACCTTTAGTTTAAGATCCTCAAGTTTAAAATTATTAAAATTAATTCCTATGGAAAGGTTACAAGTTTTAAAGGACTTAATATTAATTTTCCACGATTATTTATATACCTACCTTTGATAAGTTATTGAGAATTAAATAGTTTCATCAGTTTTTGAGGTACTTATTTATTCGACATTCTACATCAAACGTTCGTAATTCGAATTTTGTAGCTAAAATATAATTTTTCATATTGTGTTATATTTTATATATATATATACATATATAGTATATTCGGTGACTGGTGGCAGAGATCACCACCAAATAACTAGGTATTTTATGGTACGTTGGATAATGGTCTTATTCCCTTTACACGAAAAATTCATATTGTAATGTGCGAAAATGTCTTCATATATCATTTTGTGCCGGATCACTTAGCTGGGCGCCGTCTCCACTGCACCATGTACTCAGATCTTTATTTTTTACTTGATATGTATCTAAATAAAAAGAATAAGAACTTTATTAGTGAGGTATATTAAATACAATAGGAAAACTAACAAAATAACTATATCCTATTTAGAAGTACTCATTAAGGTACGTGAGGTTAGGTCATTTATTCAAGTGTTATTCGTAAATTCAGTATTTTTGAAATAAAATAGTAAATTATTGTAAATTACTATATTTCACACAATTTTATGTCTGTATGAAGACGATAAATAATATTAAAAAGATTTATTTAAAAACAAACGTTAAAGTTTGATCAATGAACGCGGTATTTGAAACGGAGTAGCGATCAGTTTCCTATAATAAATATATATATAAAAAACAGTAAAAGAGCACAAAATTTATTTGAAATGAAATCGCCAAAATCGTTCCCAGGAAACCGTGCCGTAACAAGCAGTGGAGACGCCCCGGACACTGGTGGGCATCGTCCGGCCTGCACTGTCCAGATAGTGGCCGATGATTTAACGCTCAACTTTTGACACAACTAAGCTTTTTGGACATGGCTGCCTCTTGCCTATAAATAACGTCTTACGTGAACCGTGGGTGATGGCTCGAGCTGCGGGGAATGGCGAGGGAGTAAATGTGTGTCATTGTAAAATATGTTACTAGTTTAACACGCCCTAAAACTTAATTGTCTCGAGATCTTAAATATACAGTTGCCCAAAAATCTACATAATACGATGCAATCTACCGGCCACTCCACATACTCTATCAATTAAATTATCTTCAGGTCAGTTAGGTAGAAACTCTCGAAAAGTTATAGCATTGCAGTCACAGCATTTGTAATTATTTTAAAGTATAAGTTATCGAGAGATTATCAGTAGATAATTTACGGAAGTACGGCTGTAAAATAACCTTTAGAATTTAATAAGTACACCAGATACTTCGATACTAGGTGCTTCAATAAGAAGACGATGATGTTTGAGAGAAGATGTGTGATTGATTACGCGGCGATGCCTACGATATGAGTACTTTAGACAATTGACATTATTAAGGTTGGTAAGCGAGACCTTAAACTTGCATATTTGTTATTAAATCATCAGGAAATCGTTTAAGGACTTATTCTTCAGACTTTAAGGAAGGAGTAGACGTAAAAAAGCACTCTTTTCAACGTGGTGAAACTGGCAATTCCTATTACCTTTGTGACCCCTGATCTAGAGACACACATCTCTTCTCATCTCTTCTACACATCTCTTCAAATTCAAATACAATGGTAGTTATATAGTTAGTTAATGTTAAGACTGAAATGGACTGGATAGGTTAGGTGAGACCGTTGTCTTATAAAGATCCCAATAGCCCCATGGTCTAATTTCCCATCGCTTGTACCACAGGACTATTAGTGTTTTGGGCGCACATGATAAAGGGCAACAGTTCATATTTCACACATTTGCTTGAGGACCCACTCGCCATGATTTGTCGTTGCTTGACGTTCACCCGACCCAATTCTTTCGCCAATTTTATTTTTTGTTATAAGGCCGATTTGAGAAAACCTAAGTATTGTAAGCAGTCTCTTAACCCGTTAAAAGCAAAAGTTAGCAAAAAGTGTGTTTTTTATTAAACTCAAATAATTCCGCGCGTTTACACCTTAACTGACACTTCAATTGTAGCCCATTGAAGAACACAGTCCTCCCTATCCAGCTAAGGAGATCCACAAAATAGTTTAATACTCGTGCGACTATATAATTATCTGCGTAGATTTTGGATATATTTCCATCATCCTGATGCACTATAAATAATAAATTAATTATAATAAATATATTGTACATGCCGGGGATTCAACCCGAAATTTGACTTTCACCTGGCAGGATCACTACCAATTGAACCTGTATTCAATTCACTGGTCAGACTAAATCTATCTATTCAGATCCAGATTCAGACTCAGATCCATTCGGATCAGATTATTTCGTAATAGGGGCCAAGTATTGAGTTATAATTGTGTTATGAGTATATTTTATGGATGAATACTTATTTATTGTTTTCACTATAGTTAAAACGGTTGCACCAATTTCATTAATTATAGACACCACAGTGATGCTTCTCGCTCGCAGACCCTCATGCATGATGACTTTATCCGGCCATTTATCTGCAAACAAATCACCCTCAGGGTATGCATCCAGAATATTGTTAGAATGTATATTGTTAAACTCGTATTAAAGTACTCAATTCTATAGAATCCGCTCTGATCTTATCAAATTGACTGTCGCGCCATTGCACTGCGTTGGATACTCCAGTTGCAAAAATTACGCCTTTTTTATAGAGATTTGGGCATAATTTTCACACGCATTGCAGTTACTGTCGTTTCACCATCACGGGGTAGCCAGAAGCGAGGACTAGCTTGACTGATGCCTTCACTAGCTTCACGGCTCTTGATAATCTTGTTGCTAGTGCACTGCTACCGAAATAATACATTTAAGATTCATTGTTAGTTATAGTATTGTCTTTTTTTTCTAAATTACATTCTTTAGGTGTAATATTCATGGAACTTTACATCTTTATTTTTTACTAAATAGTTGTGTTTTGTGGGATTTTATGAAATAGGTACTCGAAAAACAAGTGACTACTTTTTATGAATATACATATTAAATGTTTTTAGCTCATCGAGGTGAATGTTAACCGTGACCCATTTGAAATAAAATCGAATTCAAAACAAAAAAAAACAACAAACCTTAATCGTTAATTTTTTTTTTATTTATTCCGTACACACAGCCACTTTACTAAAATGTATCAACCTATTCTTTATTTAAATGTCTTTATTCATGTTATCTTAAGAGGTCAGTAGCCTAACGCTATAGGTTATAAATATTATTTATATAATAAGTATATGTAAATAATTTTAGTTATTTCGCTTTGTTGAGTTCAATCACCAATTTCTTCCAGCAAACCTGCAATGAGTAAGGAAGTATTCAAACTTCCTAAATACTCAGACTTCCTAAGTACTCGTAATACTCAATAATGTAATAGGTATTTGTCGCAGGTCACCTCCTCGCCGCATATGAGACAAGTTATGAATTTCCCGAAAACTGATATTATTTCGGACATAAGATGCTATCGAGTTTAACGATTCGCGTAAACTTCTACATTCAGATGTTTGTTTTTGTTACGCTGTTAATATAATGGTGTCCGGCGTTGTGACGACACGAGGATATGTGGAGTATGTGTATCTGCTTACACTTGTATCTGTAGTCAACTTAAATAATCTCTTCACCTTAAGTAAATACTAACTAATCCGGAGAGTATTCAAAATTTTGAAAGTACTTATATCGTTCAAATTTTTAGCTACTGATTAAAATTAGTTATTAATATTGAATAAAATTAGACATTAGCTTAAGCTAATACTTAAAATCGAGTATTTTTATTTAACTTGACTAAAGATAGTGTTCGAATTGTTTGAATATTATTTTAGGGAAATAAATGCAATTATTTTTATCACAATGGGTTATCCATCGTAAGGACTCGAAATTGAATCAGCGGTAGTAATTAGTTGACGGTTTTTTAATATTTAAAGAAACAGTCATGCCAAGGCGGTAAAAATCGCAAAGTAAAGCATTCGACTTCGTCAATGTATCCCTTAACTCTATAAAATAATACAATATTAATACATAAATATTAATTAATTCTCAACATTAAATTAAAATAAGTATTGAGTTAATGTAAGCTCGCGATATAATAGGTATGTGTTATGAGATAGTGTTGTTTTCGTATCTGCAAATTTATTTTATTAATTTGATATTTTAACAACTAAACCTACAAACTAAAGACCCTTGAAATATTCGCAGCACGACATCCTCATTGCGAGCGATGTAAAAATAATTAAGTCTACAATTAATTCATATCTTAATGGACTCACTTCAAAATGTTAACGGAGTTAACTTGAACGACGACAATTTGAATTTTCTACACCGGAATGTTAATGTTACATAAAATTTATTAATTACGACTCATGGAATTTAACGAACTGTCATACTTACCATCGGTTACCATCCTGAAAGATCAGCTACCATTGTTAATGACGAACGTTACCGATTTTTACCAAATCACTAATTAAATGAAGCGGATATCATATTATACAAATATTGTAAGATCATGATTCCGGTTGCAATTTCTTTTGTCTTGCTGTTTCCGGTGATAACATGGAATTTAAATAAAACATGGAGTTCCTTAGTCTTGGAATATAGTTTTGAAAATAGACCGGTAATATTAGCTATTTGTTTTTTAAATTCTGAGTGAGGCGATTGCCCTGGAAAAATATATTTTGTCATAATCGTATTATTTGAAATCATTTCCAATGCTCAGTAGTAAGATGAAATTATTTAGTAATTAAATAGTTATAATCTTATATTTTGTAGTGTAATACAAGTTACTATAAGTAATTGTAATTGTCCGATCAGATGTTTCATCAATTCGTTTCTTTATTTTATATATTTTTTAATACTATTCATAAGTAAGTTCTATATATTTCTGCAGTACAATAATCATGATAAATATTGTACATCCTATTCGTATGTATAAATTAATGTTCTTTTGTGTAAAATATATAATCCATTCTGAAAGATTAGATTCAAATATTTGTGTATTACATCCAATTTTATATAAAATAAATAATGTATGTCTAATATTCATAACGTTATTTTCTTAAAACTGGTCATACTATCTGGATCTTATGAACAAAATTTCCTCGGATGATAGTTCTCCGTAATGTCAAAATAATCGTGTTCATATCCTGCCACATGGGGAATCGTAGCACCGAACTGACTAGCCAATAATAATATTTAATTGTGAAGAATTTTCTCATCTCATTTAACACCTCGCTCATGGAATTTCCAATGACACAACTTATTAACGAGTAACTAACTATTCATAAAAGGGTAAATCTGCATCATTTGTGTCAACTCATTTTGAAAATAAGTTTTGCTGGAGATGTTTTTATCACAACGATCTCGATGAGTGCAAATTAATTACTAGGTGTTTTTATATAAATAGAGGACAAATGAGTAAACAAGCCATCTTATGGTTAGTGGTCATCGCCCATATTAGTAAAACGAAAGATTTGATTGTTGCCAGCTGACAAAGAAAAAAAGGAATGAAACAATTGGTCTCAAATTAGTCTTCTTCCTCGAGTCAACTCCCAATCGACTCGACATGCCTAGGCCTGAGCTTGAGAGTAAGTTCTTTCTAGATCGGTAATGTATTAGTGATGACCACTTACCGTTATATGGCATTTACTCCTTTATCGACGTTTTAATTATAGAAACATATCACCGTAACAAGGCCTCCTCAGAACGTATATTTATAACGATAGGAATGTCACCATTGCATTATCGGTCATAAAAGGTAATTGTCTGCTTCTCATCTTACTTTCTAAAGCTACAATTAAAACACGTTAAAATAATTTTACTCTGATATATTACCAGATAGACTTTTGCAACTGTTCTAAGGTTTGGTCGAAATTATACCAAGCGGTATCAAGTCAGAGACTTTAAACTGTATAACATTATTGTATCGTTCGGAGCTCTGCAGGACGGAAGGAAGGTTTGACTTGGACTCAATGTTTGATGCAGCCTTTTACATCCAGATCCCAGTACTGGTGACTAAAAATTAGTTATTTTATCGGTAGACACGTTACTTTACAATTTTCCTACAAAACATTAAAACGAGTGAATTACATATCTCGTTTCTTAGTCATCACCAGACGAGACTTTGATACGCTCCGTCACCGTTTCACAGAAACGTACGTAATCCCATCAAACCGTTTCTTTCCCCATCACGTGCAGTTTTATCGCCGGTGTCGATTAATAAGTTTCATCTTCATAAAATCGACTTATTTCGGCCGGGGAGCCCTAAACCGAGTGCGTTAAACGCCAACGTGTCCCAAGTAGCGTCGCGTTCAGGTTTACGACTATTATCAAAACTTTAGTCGCGTTAAGAACATGTTTACGAGATGACTCCGGACATGTTTATGGTGATTGTTTTTTGAAATTTTTGTTTATAATGTGACAGTTTACGACGGGCGTAAGGCATCTGTCGTGCGCTGTGTTGACTGGCGAGATAAGTGGAGTGGGACGAGTGGTGGAAATAGCGTAGTCAGATCAGGGTTATTTATAGCATCGTTTGAGCACATTAACTGCCATAACATGGCAAAGGTCTGAATAGTTCTGGACACAATTTAATACGCCAGTATGTTTGATTGTGGTTTGCGATTGATTCTTGTGTGGAAAATTCCTAGGTGATCGATTTTATTAAGGCTCTAAAACTGCTATATTCTACGTGGAATTGGTATATCTACAGTTACTTCTTTTTCAACATTTTACGTTTACAAACATCATTTCATTCCAGATTATTCTTGTTTGTGTACTCCACTAATGACTATTTTAATTTAAATACTCGACAAAACAAATTGACCCGCCAGGTGATAAGTGCTCACGGTTACCTACCTATATCTGTAACACTTAAAGAATTGCCGAAGCATTGACCAAAAATGAAGCGGAAGACACATGATTACTAACTTTCTGACTCTGCTACCTTTCAGGCACTTTTAAAATACTTTGTGCTTCATTCTAGCAAGAAGGTACTAGTTATAGCAACGCGTAAATATAGTTATATAGTTGGTACATCACCATTATGCCGTCGGATTAAACTGGGTGGTATAGAGCTTTCTCTAACCGGAGATACCTGACGTTATACCTTCGTCCGTCGTTTAGCCGAATATTTCTCAAAGACACGGGTAGTCGAGGTTGGATGGACCCAAGGATGGATAAAGCTTCTTCACCCGAATAAGTCTCTCACCATAATTCCAAGACAATGTACCTTAAACGATATTACAAATTAGGGAAACGCGCGTTATAAAAGTATATTTAACTCATTTTTTGTTTTTTTAAATATATATTCACTAACATAATTTCGCATTTATAATATGTGTATCACTGTTATAAAACGAAGCTATAAATTAATTAATCCTAAAATAAAATGTCCATTGTACCGTTGATTTTCAACTGACCAGTTAAAACCTATAATACAGATTGAAAAATATGCCATATCCTCTAAATTTGTTCACTGGTTTTCCCGTCGCCTAGATAAACAAAATGTTTAAAAATACGCTTTACGTTTGTCTTTATTATTAAAATAAAAAAATATTCAATGCACGAAGCCTTCGCTGTTTAATACGTATAAAGTCCCTGTCATGCCTGCGTCAACGTTAATGACAACGGTAATACCCGAATGCACCTTAATTAACGCGATAAATGCTTGGCTCCAAACATGAGTTCTATACTAATTTTACTTGCCATTATTTGAGTGTCGATTAACACGTTAATTAGCGCGCTAAACTATTTGATAAAATAAACCTTACCTTGTGAATTAACGCATAAGTTTAGCCATTATTAAATTTGTACTGTATCTGTAAGCCTACGTCGTGACGCCGTCTTAAATTTAATTACTGTCTTTTAGTATAGTTTATTTTAGTCTTTTAAATCAATGAATTGTTCTATTACAGCTGCTTTATTTTATAATACCATATCATTGACGTAAATCTATTAAAAGTTTTAATTCATTATCGTGCAGGTCACAGCGAAGGAGAACTGAATGCATGTCACCGAACTGATCTGCTGTAGAATTACTAACCCAAGTGTCGGAGGTTTTTATGAAGCCAAAAGATTATTGACTATACTAAAATCTGCATTAAACTGATATGTATTCTTGAGATCTATGGTTTAGGATACCTTTGGAAGTATGGATAGGCTCTCGAATGTTTCAGTATCAAGTATAATTACTAATTTACTAAATCACGTCGGGGTCACCAGCATAGGATGGAAGGAGCAATTATGCATAGCGAGATCTCCTGTCCCGCAAGATGCGTTGCCTGGGGAGTGGCCGAACTTCAAATAAAAAAGTAGAAAATGACTTGTAGTAGGTACTCTGTGTGATGCCGCCACTAACCTAACGCTACACACTCATAGCCCTGCACCAGGATTTCTTGTGTTTTGGTACCATGGGTATCATAGAAAGACAAGAAAACACACACCCAGATTGAGAACAGGAATTTAAACTCATCATTAAAATTTCTGTTTCCTGGAAATTAAACCTTTTGAATGGTGGTCCGGTATGGTAACCATTTCGCCACACGGGTTGTCAAACCTAAACTAATATACGAGCTAAGTATAAGAGTAATTGTTCAAGTATCGAGTATTAAACATCGCATATCTGCTCCCAATGCGACAAGCTCCACACTTTACGAGAGGGCTGTAAATTGTAATTTGGAATATATTAATATCTTGATCCCATCAAGATATTAATAATTTATACTTTGTAGTGTAATCAGAACACGAAATAAATTGGTGTGTGTCATCAAATAGTTTCGCAAAACGTTGTGGTTTGGGGAGATGTGTATATAGGAAACAGTCAGACCTACACGCGGTATCTGTCAAGGTAAAAAATAACTCAAACTACAGAGATAAATTTCATCGTAATTATATTCTGTCAAGTTCTGATGTCAAAAATGTTTGTTCTATTCTCGTATTCACATAACTTAACACTTTATAAGTATCTTTCTACCCTGCTGGACTAGCAAGCACCCTGTTGCCAAACAACAGTTCTAACTCAAGGAGTTAGCCACCAAATGTCTCATCGTATTCCGAGAAATATAGTACTGAAAGCCAGTACCCTTTTCTTTCCTGATCGGCATTGCACCCGTAATGCTTATGATGTGACAACTTACGATAAGGTACATTTTTACATAATAACATTGGACTCGGTTAAATCGCTACTAACTCCTTAGTGATCAAGGAGTCTCTATGTACAGAAAAGTATACTTCTTTCTAGGATTTTCATGAATTTTGGTGTGGTATATTGTAATATAACAGCAGTGATAGCTTAGTGGTTCGAATGTTGGTTTCCAGAACGTGGGACGTGAGTTTGAATCCTGCACGCACCTCTAATTTCCAAAAAGTTATGTGCGTATTACAAGTTAATTATAACTTGCTTCGGTGAAGGAAAACATCGTAACAAACCTGTACACCCGAGAGTTCATCATAATGTTCTCGAAGGTGTGTGAAGTTTACCAATCCGTGCTTGGCCGATAGTGGACTAAGGACCAACTAGGACTAAGGAAGATTTTTTCTATGCACACTAATCCCTCTATACGTCTTATACCTTCATAACATGCCATGGCAACACCTCGTTTTATATCTGTATGTCAATGAAATAAACTGTTATAGCTGAATTTATCATATTTTATTGTCTTCGGAAGCTCAGGACGCATCAAATGTAGTTTTAATAAAATTTTCAAAAACAAAAATATTCGCAACTCGTTGGAAATATTTTTAAGTTACACTTTAAAAAAGAAGGTGCGGAATTTGAATCTTTAACCGACGAGTTCGATCTCATTGAACGCGAGTGCGAGGTGTTATTCCTTATCACTGGGTTATCACGTTACTTAAGGAACTTTAAAATATGACACATAAAAATTAAGATAAAAATACGAAATATTTTTCAGTAACAAAACATTTAACTGCGTAAGTTCAAGTAGCCATTTGGTAATTTGAAGATAAATACGTGTTGATCTTATCGATGTGTTGAAACGTAATATCAATAACCGCTCGATTTTTATAAAGGTGTTGACATAAACACCGGGAAGTTATTGTGCCACGGTTTTATATATATACCTAATTTGCATTTCAGTAAATTAATATTAATTTTCAATATGTTTACAATAGTACATATATGTTTACATTAGGTGTGAGATTAAAACTTAGGGATTTTATCTGATGTCCGAAATAAAGTTTCTGATAATTATTATGAACCCAAGATAATAACTTCATTAGTTTTATCATTAAATACTAATTCTAAAAGCAACTGACGACATTTTCTTGTAATTCTAAACTATATTCAATCGAAAGTAGTAAAGAACTATGTCCAATTGGTTATATCATCATTATCATCATCGCAATCCATAACTATCTCACTGCTGGGCTCGTTACAAGCTTTACCATCGCCCGTTATAACATCAATTAAGAGCTTGAACAATAAAAATAATAACTTATTTATGAATTAATTTATTTTATTATTGAGCTTGTTTACAAGACATCGATCTTATAGATAGAGTTTGCTTAACCCTGGCATCGTACGTCACAGTCATCGGGTAAGGTCCCTTACCCACCACGTAACGGGTCTACCGCATCGTCCTCTCGCGCTGAGCGTCACAGATACACCTTTCACGGCAGTTGATATTACTGTGGACATTGTTGTACTGCGGTGAGCAAGGTGCGTGTCCACTGCACTACTTCGTACGGTAGCAGGTAAACTTACCAAGTCTATGAGATGGGGGAAATCGGAATTAAATTTCGGAATAAATGACGTTGGATTTTTATGAAGATTATCAATAACTTTTATTTGTTTCTTCTTATTATTTTTATTCGCTTTGAATAGTTTTACATGAGATGTTATAATAAAATATAGTGTCTCTTATTCAGCTTGTCATAGAGCATGCAAATTTATGAAATAAAATAGGTCCAATCACCATTAGTCAAATCACAATCACTATAAATTAATTTACTATCACTCATCTTACAAAGTCACAATTAAGAACTTTTCTTTCTTGGTGGATAACGCATTAACCAAGTAATAAGCCACTTCATGTTGATAAAATGCACTGAAAATAAAAAAATATGAAATTAATTTCCCCACACAACGACAAACAGGTAGATACAATGGAAACCCACAAATCGAACCAATTCGAACGTGTCAATAGTTCGAGAGGAAAAAAAATCTGATGCTTCGATGTCAATTTAAAAATCGTAAAACTTTATCGTTGGGCAAATTCGAAATCTTCAATGCTTCTCACTTGTTAACGACCGAACGTATACAGAGCCACGAAGTTGCGACATTAAAGCTTCAGGAACCGATGGTAAAAGTAACGTTACACCCCCTAAATTACAGGTGATTATCGCGTGGTTATTTTTCTTGGAAAGTGCAAACATATTCGATCGCGATCGTATTAATCGAGTTGTAAAGGTGGATGTGCCGCTCACCGCTATTCAGGTTAATTATTTCGTCGTCCGTGAATATTTTTATTATAATTCGCCAATAATGCGCAACGGCTAAAATAATGGAAAATTATTTACCTTTGAGTGCTTTTGGATCCGTCTTTGAATTACCCCAAGGCAATAAGCGCAAACGATCATGAAATTCAATTAAATAAAAATGTGTTGATATTATTGAAGAGAATTGCCTTTTTTGATATAGGAAATGTATAAATTTACAGCTTTTAATAAACATTTTTATTCATTAATGTTCCACTATGATCCAATTTTTTGTTCGCCTGTTTAAATTTTATTAAGATTTAGAACGAAATTAATAATTACAATGCAGTCATACGTAGGGTAAAACCTCTATGTGATAAATAGATTTAACTCTTCTTAATATTTATTTATTGTAGATGTAAGTAATTTAGCAAGTTCAAAATCTGTACGGACCTCCAATCGTCCAAACCTAACTCTTCAGCTCGCTGAACAACGAACAAGGCTAAATCACCAGGTTCTGTCTGATTGAGGTCGCTGGACCCTGTACCACCTAATATAAACATGACGGTACTCATGCGACGCTAGGATTTCTTACACGTACAGCTATCTATCCCTTCTTATCAAATCAACCGTAAAATGTATTAGGAATACCGTTTGGATTAACTGAGTGCAAATAAGGCACCTGTCTCCAAATAGAGCAGACCTAATGTGTTGTTTCGCAGACTGAATTACGATTAGAGAAGATTTCTTTGGACTGGCGATGGATGTAGCCTCTTAAAAGCCATTTATTCAAAGATCTTCTTACGGGCGAAATATTTGACGAGACAGGTAATTAGAATACTAGCTTTTCGTGATGAATAAATATTTATCCTAATGGTATCTTGATGTGTGAGTTCGAGACACAGCAGTGGTTAGTGAGAGTAATAGTAGACTGTTAGTCAACATGTTTCATTTATAAACAGCTAGATATTGTCCGCGTGTGTGAAACGAATAGCAATAAAAAGGTTGTCAATTTTGTTCTATCATAGTTGCCAAGTAACTTGCTGTTAAACACTTCCTTTAATTTGGCCGAAATATACATCGTAATAGATCTTTCCACAAAAAATAAACGTTCTTTTGTGGTAAAGAGTAGCCTATAGTACTCGTCGTTTTCCCAATAATCTTCAAACCAAAAATCGTACCATAACCACGCTCCGTTGCGCCGTGAAAGAAGGACAAGCAAACAAACAAACACACTTTCGCATTTATAATATAAGTATAGATAATTGCCGTGACTTACACTCATTAATGATACCTATTGTTGTTCGACGTATCGTTAACTAGCTCATCGGTCGACAGTCGACAGTAAAAATGTTAGAAAACTGTTTCGCGGGCGACGACTCACTCGTTTGTATGCAGATGAAGAGAAATCTGTGATGTCACGAGTGTAACTGATAGGTTTTAATCACATCATCGTTATAACACGTAGTTGTGAACTATTGAGATTATTTGTATCAGAGAATGTATATATTTAAAACCCGTCCGGTTTAGCACGGGTGCAATTAAGATTTGAAAAAATACAGTCGATATCATTCAGTGATAATTCTGCTGATGAAAGAATTTTTAAAATTGGATGTTAGGTTTTGATAATTACGTCTCACATATAAAACTATTCCCTTATTATAATTCTAGTATTATTGTCATATAATTCTGCTTTTGTCAGCGTCTAACATAAAACACTTCGTTTTTTATTAAGCTTTACCCCGCGACTTTTCCCGCTTGATATCAGGCTATCAGATATGACTTTACGTCAACGACATTTGCGTTATGAAAGTTTTTCTTTTAAGTGTGAACAAAATACGTAGAAACCAAAACTGTACATATACTTGTATATTGCTGGAGAAAACGCATTCTTCAACAAACATTCAACCCTTATTGTACTCTTTTA
>DWPA01001873.1:0-17165 GCA_018251375.1 Calpodes ethlius
AATATATGAAATAAATTGGAATGACAGTGGCGCCACCTGTCGAAAATTGGTCCTACCAACTTAGGAACCTTCGTGGGCTCTTACAGTACAACTTTGCAAAAAATTATCACAGTCGCGTTTAAATATATCGTTTACGATTCTATAAAGGACATACAGACAAACATTAATTTTATATAGTAGAGATTATTATTAAAATTTATAGCCCACAGCGAAGCTATATAAAATTTAATATATAACAGAGGAGGTATCAATGAGCAAACTTAATGTATTAATATTCAATTATTAATCTGTGACCGAACACAGAACTCGCACATTAGTAGTTCGCAGAGCAATGACATTTAAAAACATCACTGTTAAGGTTAAAACGGTTAAGGTTATTTCCGTTTAAAAAAATCGTAGATATTGTATTACCAATTGATTTATCTATTAATAATGCGGTACACAGTTACACACTAAATACCTACTACAGATATAAATATTTAATTACATGTTTGATTTTTTTTTGCTTTTTTGTATTGTTCATGTCAAAATGTTCAAACCACTTCCTTCTTTTTTTTCTTAATTTTCTTATACTTCAGCTGTTCGAAATTCAAATGTTACATCAAATCGAAATTAGTTTTAGGGGATCGATTAACTAAACTCAAAATTTCAATCACTCCATCCGTACCAACCTACTGAAGAATGCGCAGGTATAACTTTACATGCAAATGTGTAAAAAAATAATCAATCCGTTAAACTTGTATTTATAATTAACCATGAACTACAGTTACATCTTAAAATACCTACCTAACTACAACTACCGGCGCCCCTCGGCCCTCACCGTGCTCAATCTTACGTCATTGTTGCTATATTCATTAGTTATTATGGATACTATTCTATACCATTGCGTAATGTACGTAGTCTCTCATAAAATTATATTACAGATGTTTTTTTGTAATATTTAGTTTAACGTCATACAAAATGAAATGGTTCAATAATTTCAACATCGTATTTCGAAGCCCGGATAGCTCAGTCGGTAGAGCATTGGACTTTTAATCCAAGGGTCCAGGGTTCAAGTCCCTGTTCGGGCGGTTCTTTTTTTATTTTATTTTTTGTATTTATTTTAATAGCTGTAAATTAAATATTAATTTACCTTTTATTATTCTGATAGGACTCATTGCAATGATATTTTTAATTTAACAGATATTAAAAACGTTAATAAGTTTCTTATTAATTCCGTATTTCTTTCATTTCCTTATGATTTAGTTCCTCAATCTTTAATTAATTTTAATTTGATCAATATTTTTTATGTTTTCTTGTTAACGTGAGCCTTATATTGTACCAAATCATTATAGAAATATAAAAAAAATACAAAACAATTTAAAAATGCTATAAAATTATACAACAGGGCACGACATTATCATTTTAATAGACCAGGAAATGAAACAATATTGCTATTTTATTGTATCAGTGTGTATATGTGTGTAGGTGACTCATTGTACAGCCGAAATACGCACACAGCGGAACCGGCAGCCAGGTGTGTGGGCCGCCGTCTCTATCAAACGTGAGCATCGGTCTGTCTATCTGTTTGTCTGACTATACGTTAACGTGAAAATTCTTTTTTTAATGTCGGTACTCACATAAACCTTTGGTGATATAATATTAGACTTCTCGTTACTACTGATTCCGGATTAGATTTCAGTGGATGAATAAAAGTACTCAAAAATCGTAATATGAGGTTGGTATCAAATGAAATGACATATTACGATAGCTGCAAGTTTATGTAAGTACATGTCATACGTCTAAATTGCACCGTTGAACACATTTTTATTTAAAAAATCATAAAATTTTGATAAGAAACTTTTAAAATGTACGAATACTATTGGCCGGTCATCTGCACCACCATGCAGGGGGAAGTTAGGAGGTTGGCGCGGATTCATGAACGGCGGGAGCCCGGCATTACGGAGTGGATACAACTACTGTATTTTTTTTAATAACTAGAATTAAATGGAACAAATGACGAAAAGCGGAATATTCAACTTTGTAGAGATAATTTATTACTTATCTCAGTCGCTACTCACTATAACAATAATAATATTCTATCTTCAAACATTGTTATATCGAATTGTTTGTTTCAAGTTAAATTACAGTAGGTACCTATGTAAAATTCGAATTCTTCCATTTGATCGAAGTGGGTATACATAACAATAGGTTATACTCTATTATAATATTTTTACAGTTAATCCTACGTCAAAATGTTCATAGTCATTTTATATTTCTTATTGTTAGTTTTCACAATTGAATTAGTTGTTCTTAAATAATTTACAATAATATACAATAAAATATTACGATATTACATGATATATTTTGAATCACAATATTATAGAAAAAAAATCTATGGAGATCCCAAGTCCTTCGCAGATAAAAGGCACTATAAAACAAACATGCATTATTCAATTGAATACCCTAGGGTTGATGAGTTCAGAATAAATGCAATAACAAGTAGGTAGTCTAATCAATCAAATGTGCTTCGAAGAATCATTCTTCAAAACAACGTTACATCGAAGCAATCAAACAATGCGCGTGAGACAAAAGGTATTTGCGAAAATAATCACTCGGTCCGATTACCGCCGCCCGCGCCCGCCGCCGCGCGCCGTCACAAGCGATTCGGTTACAAAACCGCTACTCGCGTTAACATTTCTGCGTGAAATTGCCATAAGTAGCTATGTACACAGTACACAACTTGTGTTCACTAACGTCATTGGCGGTATGTCTTTCAGTCTCGGAGTGATTCAGTGTACAAATAAATAAATTAATGTGTCCTATTGTAACACAGCACCGCCATACGTGGTCGGCGCGTGTTAGCGAGAGCGGACACTTACTTAAATTTTACATTAGCGACTGAGGTCGCGACCTTATAATGTCATAATTGCTATATTCAGGTCACAGCTGAGATAAAATATATTCAATTATTGAGTCGAAAGGCAGATAAGAATAATTTTATAAGTAAATAAACTGTTTAAAACCGTTTACCTTGCGCCGGACTCCGGAGCAAATCATAACACGTTAAACTCGTATATACTCGTTCTGTGTGATTTTGAAGTATCAAAACTATACGGATCACGCAAACAGCGACACGTGACCAATAATACGATTAATTTACATAACACCTACTTTCATCATATACATTTTTTGACAGAAACGAGTAGTTTGGTGTCTCCTTGTCTTGGAGCTACAGATCTCTTTCTCATATTTAGTTATAGGAATAATACTATAAATCATATACATGATTCCGGAAACAGCGATGTACATAAATATGTAACGGAAATCTATACGTCTCACATAATTTTATCAAACGAATGAGGAAATAACAACAGGTTTCACCATTCACGCACCAAATCATAACTCATCCTTAAAATATTTACAATAATCACATTAAAATTTACATCGACTAACTATATCTTATTTTATTTATGTAATCTTTATTGTAATATCCTAAAATTTGGTTTGCAAAGAGCGGAGTTAGTGCCTATTGACATTCTTTACAAGACAACCTTGGACGATGGTGAGACTTAGAATCTTAATGTATAGGTATTTTACTTCTAGATCGTATCAGCGAATCGGATGAAAAAATTAACGAAAACGAGACTCGAAAAGAAAAGGCTGTAACAGAAGCGTAGACCATAAACGCATGTCATTTGTTAGGGACATCGAGAGAGCTACTGATCTATGATAAACTATAGAATAATGAGAGGTTCAATTTGCTAGTACTAGTTAGCAAATATTACACACCAAATGAGGCGAGAAACAGTCTTTCCGTGGAAGAATTGGGACTTGTCTGAAGATGGGATGTGGATTCTTAGCAAAGCATTCTTACGGAGCGGAGCAACGTCCTCCCCGACAACTGAATAATCCTGTGATTAGATATTAATGGAAAACATAACTATCTAACAGAGTCCAAACTACAAGAACAACCACGACGTCCATTGACTAACAACAAATCCATTACCAGCTTCTGATGTTTAAAGACATCTGTCGAGACAAAGTCGTCGGTTAAAACGATTCGCCGCCTCGTTAAATTACGTGACGAGGTGACTGGACGCGCTCGTCGTTCGAGGCGGCTATTGTTCGGCATCCCTCGCGAATACCGCGCTACCAACACCACGGCGCGATCCCCCGGCTAACACCTGCATCTCGCATAGCTGCGGCCGGCGGCTGCCGCGGCCCGGCGAGGTACTCACCGCACGGCCGCAGCCGCCAGTCACTCGACCGCGCACACCCGGCCCGAGCGTACGTCGCGAGGCGCGATGCGCGAATAGTTCGACCGTGATCCATTCGAAATTGGAATAAGATGTCCCGCGCGTCCGTCTTCAAAACGCGATTCTAGAACGGCATCATGACCAAATACAAGCTGAACAACGCGGTTCGCTCGTCGTCCGAGGTGACGCTCACCTCCTACCTCGGCAGCTCGGAGAAGAAGGACGAGAGAGTGTACCACATCCCGGGGACCGAGAACGACAACGTCAACACGGAGTCCAACAGGAACCTGGAGGACAAGTGCCACGTGTGCCCGCACCACTGCGAGTACCTGCACGAGCCCGGCCGGCTGGTGGCCTCGCTGGAGAAACACAGCGATAAATTCGGACTGAATGAGTTGAAAGTGGAGAACTTGGACAGGAACGTGTGTCTGTGTGAGAAATACAATGGCGGGTGCAAGCTGTGCCCGCGGCCGAGCCTGGCGCCGACGCTCACGTTCGGCCTGGACGGCAGGGAGTGCCACGCGTGCCATGGCGGCACCTGCGGCTCGCCTTACCCAAGTAAGCTACCCTTAGCGCCTTAGCGACACTAGCGACCTCTATGCACTTTCGACACGAAAAACCCGTTATAACGTTTAGGGTGCATTTCGATACACATATTGTTGTTATAATTTAAGAGGATATCGAATAATAGTTTCTATTTAATGTCCTCTTTGTCCCATTACATTTCTTCAAAAATTGTGGACCACGGGGTGAAATTCTTTATCCATCAAAGCGCCAGCATGCAGTCCTTAAGTAATCAAATTTCACAATAGAGATTGATCTCGCAACAATACTTCTAATATTAAAAAAAAAATTGTTCACTACATTAACCAACCTACATTTAAACTATTTATTTTGTCTCCCCGCTCGGAACCAGGGGGGACGACCACTGCTTTAAACAATTGATGTGCAAGTTGAAACACCTCGACTGCGTGGTAGCGAATGATATAGATAATACTGCAACAGTTGGACCAGCAGAACACACTGACCTTCCGCCGCGAGTCCTGCTGTCCGCCGGAGCACCGCTGGCTTGGACCCGTTGCACTTGCATAATGTAAAATGACCGATTGTTAGAAACTTGTTGCGCGGCGCGCGCTGGCCCTCGTAATACGTCTCGTCTGTGACCTGGTTCCGTCGTGAACTTGAAATGCAGAATTATCTATTCTGCTTTTAATAAGTAAAGTACATAAATATATCAAGTATTTTATTATTTAATAAATATATAAATTAGCGTAGTATTCGGTGTGAACAGACAATTTACTTATAGGATCGATAATGGAAAGTTCTTGACTTAACACAAATTTCTCAAGGAAAAGAAATCATTTTGTTTGATTACTTATAAATGTTCAGGACATTAATTTATCGGAAACATTACAGCACAGGTTTTTATGACACCTTCATCATCACAGTGTCATTGCCACAAGAATTAACTTCGCAGCCTTTCGAATAGAAAACTGTGAAAATTTATTTAATGATTGCTTCTGTATAAATATTATGTTGTGTAATCCTAATCCACAGATATTAAACGTTTAGTCAATTTGTATAATAGTATCAATATTTTGAGATAACTCTTTAAATAATAAATTAGCAAGAAATAAATTTGATCACATCGAATTTTTATATTAATAGCCCGAAAAAATAGAAGACGATCCAACGCTAAAGACATTACTGATGCGTTATTGCACAGAAAGCGAAGGAATTGTTGTCTCTTCTCCGACACTACAACCAAAACACGTATAGATGTGACGATCAATCTTAGCGGGCGGGTAGTCCAGGCGGGTTGAAATAAACACTACATGTGCATGTCCGGCGCGCGTCGGGATTCCTCGCGGATAATTATTATTTTTTAATTGCGAATTAATTTTTTTAATTAAGGTTATTTCTGTAATCCTCCAAAATAACGTTAAGAATAAATATGAATATCATTAATCATCATAATAATGAACTTCATTAACATTCATTAAACTAAATATGAATTATCATATAAAAAAATAATTGTGATACGAGATTTTTGGTAACAGTTTTTCTTTTAAATAACTACGAAATCGAGCTTCAACTATTACTAAGGAATTACTAACCGCCATAACGATAAATGTGGGTCTGTTTTTTTCGTTATCAGCTGTACCCCTCCTTGAAGCGACATTGCAGCTGCAGGTACACTCGCGCCGTCCATTCATGTACTAAAAATCCATCCCACTGCAAGAAAGAGTGTAACTGTATGCTCGCATATAAACGTTTATAATTAATGAACTTTTTTGTACTGATATAATTTGTTCCATCAAGTAAACTTTCCGAACTTGAAATTGTTTACAGCTACTTAATAATTATTGCTGCATAATTAAATATTACCAAATTAGTCCTCGAATTGCTCTGTAAGCAACGCAAAAACTTATTATACGATCGAAAGTTAAATCAATATGTTATTAATGAACTAAGAGTCCACATTATTTTATACAGAAAAATTATTAAATATTGTTGATAGGTACATGTACCCATATACGAGTAGTGAGTACTAAATACTCTCTCTATAGATTAACCATGGGACCCAATGGGTAGATTGTCCCATATAGCCGGTAGCGAAACCTCTTGTCCTTCCACGGTCAGTCATTCTTCTCCCATAGTAGCCAACAGATATCGTCAACAAAAGGACGGTATGTAAAGTACTAGTATATCATATTTCCCAAGAATTAATAGTGTTACTAAATTCAAATAAAACGTCTATTCTTCTCCGTCATGAATAACAACGATACATCTTAATTGTTGTCTTATCACCCATACGGTTTATCTTATCTTATAAGTTACTACATAGTAAAACATGCCAATTACTCCATTTACCGCTATTATACGTTAACTTATTGGTCATTGTGATTTTTTATTGCCCATTTCGCACGACTCATCTACAACTACAACAATGAAATTATCTTCCTCTCATTATCTTGTCGCAAAACGGCAAATGTGCTCAGCGTACTGTGAATGATGTTTCATTAAGAATTTCACAAAAAAACGCTCCTAAAAACGCGAAACGATTAAACCTAATGATGCGTGGATGATTTATCACCGGAGCTGTGCGGAAATCGTCCCCGAGCGTGACACGCTACGTCAGCTATATTTGCATCTTAAAACCCAATATTTGACTTAGTTATAGTACCTGGGTCCATCTGCGATACAATGCTTGCCGCGGATAGAGAGAAGCGGTAAGCCCGCTTTCCGACCTGCCCGCTAGGAGGTCAACGGAAGGATATCAAAAACTAATCAAATTATTTTCAAAAGGAATATGTCAGCTGTCTTTTGAAAGACCTTGCAATTCCATTGTCTATCAAAGTGCATCACGAGGAGTGGAGATTGGTCTAGACTCAAAAATGAGGTACAGTCCTGACACTATGGAAGTAGAAACAGCCTTGAGAAGTACTGCTTTCTTTCTTCTTCTCTCTTCCTTGCTGACGCTACGCATCTGTAATGCATTGGGTGTTGATGACAATGGGCAGCAGTAGGCGGTTACTCATGTATGGGCAATTCGCATGAAAAAATACCCTAATATTACATAGATATTTAACACTTCTATCCTTAAACAGTATTCGTGCAAAAATTCGGCTCTGAACATAGTCCGACGCTAAAATGAGGTTCGAGCTCGGCGGCGCGCGCGAGGCCGACGCAGACAACGGTAACTTAATTCGGATCAGCCCGGGAAGTGGTGGTCAGTAACATAGTTACAGAGCGATGACGCAACATAACACTCAGATACAACTGACATTTCGTTTATGTTTTCTTTTCGTAACAACAACGTGTACACATAAACAGATCACGCATCACGCACCGACGTGGAACTAACAAAATGTCACACGTATTTAAAGTGGCGCTGCGCAGTACCCGTATCGTACACACAAGGTCACGTATATAGTATTATTTCATTATATCTTGGTTAATGTGACTGGTTGCGTCGTGTTTTAAGTTCAAAAAATATTTATGTAAGTTGAACCAATACGGTTGTGTATCGAAATACCTTCAATTTACTAATAAATGTTAAGTATCCTAGTGGCGTGGCCCATGGTCATGTCTTGCAAAAATTATTAACCAATTATTGGGATACAATCGCGATATCAACAGCGAAAAATTGTGATAACGTGTGCATAGCAATGTTTCTTCTAATACAAGTCGTTATTTTATACGCTTACAATCCCGCGTCCATACGGTCCACTAAGATAAGTTTCAAAGATCCCGTAGTAAAAATGCATCATCAAGACAAGAATTCTTTTAAAGGGTCGTTATGCAAACAATAGAGATAGGATTCAATATTTACTTTTCTTCACTGAGACACATGCGATATGTACGTTTATGCATATGCACTTTTCCATTGATGCTTTTTCGAATGACTAAGATACGGGCTTCTAAAACAATTTCCGATCCGTGGATGCATTCGTGGACGTGGATGAATCCCTTTGAAAATAAAAATAAAATATTGTATCATTTTAAATCCTAAAAAAAATTATCTTTAAAAAAATTACGTAAATATGTTGTTCATCTTTTGCGTATTTTTTTCATCTGGAGCTGTTTTAAAAATATACTAAAAGTAATTTAAAAGTCCCAATGTGAAACTGAATAAGGTACTACTATATATTTTTTATTTTCGAAAAATAATCGGCTTCAAGCTATGATACAGAGGCAGCACGTTCGTGATTTTATCTACTTCGAAATCTTCGAATACGTGGCAGCAATCCTAGTGTACTGAGGTAATTCCTCTCTTGAATTTTGATTGAAAGATTCAAAATCCCAAAGATAAGGGCGCTCGAGTCAACCCGCCAGATTAATACTTCAATAGAAATGTCGGTGTCATCTTGACGTCCTTAAAGTTATGTTCTTGTTTGTTAAGTTAATAACTTTAACATAATAAAGGTAATCCTTTAAACTTATATTATATTAACGACAGAAACATTAAATGGAATGATCTTGTAAAGAATGCCTATAGGTCTTTTACGCGATCGCATCAAAAATCTTGAGATCCGTAGATGAACGAGTGTCACCGTCAAGGCTGGCCATATAGTTAGCAGGAATGACCGTTGGAAAAGAAAGGATCCTTGAAGTCTTGAAGTCCTGAAGTCTTCACGACCTGAACGAAATAGCGGGCATCCAGTGGATGAACATCTCTTATATATGACATATTACATAAATTTTGTGTGTACCTATAATATATGAGATTACCAAATAGTAGTAGTTGACGGAAAGTGCCGATGCCGCGATCCGGCGCGAACGTAAACACGATAGCGGTTTCGATAAGTTATACGTAAGTATATCACGTAATTCTCAATTTCATAGATTAGAATTGTACTGGAGGCACGGTTGCACGGTTGGCACGAAACGTTCTACTGATTGTAAGGAGCTATTTGATTATATGCCATGTAGGTTTTAATCAAAAACTGGAAGCTGGTTTGATATAAAATATTGCCCTAGAACTCTTTCGCACTTGAATTATTTGGCCTCAAAATATCACTTACTTTCTTACTTTTGAAATTATACTTAAAATGGAAAGCTTTTTGATTGATAAAGGGATATTAATTTTGCGAGTATTACAACTATATGTATAGTTCAATTCGAAATAAAAAATAATATTATCGTTAAGTCTTATCAGAGGTCAAACTATCAAAGAAATAGTGGAGTAGAGTACCCCTACATAGAACATTCTAGGTGTTTCATACAGGTTCAGTCGCTAGATAAGATTCAAGCTCCGCGGTGGATATCTATACTAAGAATTTAAATGCGAAAGTGATTATGTAAATATATTACACCTTAACACCTAAACCAGTTAATTGATCAGCCGGAAAATTTGTAAGCATACTGACAAAAGCACGGGGAAGCACACAAAATCATTTTGACTAAGAATATTTATATGTCACACGTCAATTTTAGTATTTTAATGTGGACAATGAACATTTTCCTTCTTGCCATACAAAGGTTGTATAAGAACTAACAAGAATAGACCGTTCTATTTCAGGTTTGTAAGTAGGTACCGTAAGTGTATGACATGTGACATAGTAGTAATTAGCGATGTTCAGCGTTCGCATTGCATTAGTCGCTACGTCGAGATCAGATCGATCGCGAGTAACCAACTCGGACTTTCGTTGTGAACACATACAGCCATCCGTTATACAAACATGCGTGTTATTTGTATACAAACATGGAGGTGACTTAATAATAAACAGCTATTAGCACTTGTGTATAATATTTTTATTGTTAGAATCGAGTGTTTAGCAAACGGACACCGGTGTCTGTGTCTGGGTGACGAACTTCATCATGATACTCTGGTTATTAAAGTTGTTTGACTTGTAATATTTCAACATATTTAAATTTCTAATTTACGCAATCTCTCATTGGGAGTAGTACATTGTTGATGAAAAATTTGCTTTTCATACTCGAGACTTTAAAATACCTTCTAAATCAACTATCTTACATAATGATTCATAGTCGTGCGTCACTGCTACTTGATCTACATTTTTTTTTATTGTCCTTAGGTATATTTCTTGTTTAAAATATTCTAATTGCGTTGGGAATGTTTCATAGGACGCGAATTGTTAAAATCTCGTATAAAATCTCCTAAACATCGTTGAATCCTACCGAGTACACTCAGTAAACAATGTCTGGCAAGTTTCTGGTGGCGTCGTGTTGGCACTACACGCTCATCGCCGGCTAGGAAATGTAAGCTCTCAATCAACGAATATAGTTTTATTATGTGTGATAGATATGTTGGTTATAATGTTCCGTCTTCACTAGGAACCCGTCTTCGCCTCGCTCTACTCAGATATTTTTAAAGTCAAATTTTATTCAGCTTCTCACTAACAAATGATTAAAACGTAGTTTTTGCTGAGTTCAAAGTAACTTCTATGACTTCAAACGATTTTGAAAGGAAACACATTTTCTTGAGGCTTTAGGTACAGTAGACTATTATTTTGTAACGTTTTGAAATCATAAGTTTAAACATTAAAAAAAATCACAGTATTGTTTAGTGAATCACACTCAAATTACTATATAGGATGAAAGTACTCGTCAATATTAATCAGACGAACCCAAACTGGGGTGGTTTTATTCTGGAGTACCTACAGCCACCTTCCAGCGTCATACTCAGATCAGGTCGACGCGGACGGTTAAAAATCATAATATTGTCACCGGAAATGAGTATGCAAAATTTCAGCTTCATTGGATATCTAGAAGAGGTTCAAATATCGATAACAAAATTCCGCCCAGATATACCTCCATACACATATAAACAGAGTGAGTTAAATAAAAATATGTAAAGTATACGACTCCACCAGTTTGAATCATTTATACTAAAGACACTGAAGTCCGTCTTGCTTGTCCGTCTTTTCCATGACTTAAAATTGTTGTGTCATTCATAAGAAGCGTCTTATTTTTTTTTAATTACACTTAGTGTACGAGAGTTCGCAACCTAATGAGTAGGTACACGATACAACGGCTTATTACATAATTTTATTTAACGCAAAATGTTGGTATGGCTTAAAATTTGCAAGCTGAATTAGACCTACGTACTTACTATTATCATGAGGAGCTGACATTTGCAAAAACATGTTTCTTTAATTCCGAAAACAGTGCATTTTTATAATAACTGTGACCTGACACTACAGGGGTGGCACCGGGCGGGAAACAACATTCACGAAAATTTTTACTTCAATGTACGAACACAATAAATGCGTGCTTTTGATATAGGTTTGTAACCTATTAACTTATTTTGCATAACATTTCTTAGTGTTTCAAATTTTTTATGCATTTAACTCTCAATTTTCTTTGAGAACTGCCCCGCTGTTTTCCCGGACACATCACACGTGTAAGCGTTCAGAAGGTATAGGCTTACGGTATAAATTATTCTGTCGACGTGTTTCTCATAGATATATGACCCTGCCGTCCATTGTACCGATGGAAAAAATATCATTACTTTCTTCCGTTTCTCGGTAGCGGGGATCAAATAACATGCTCGCCGTAATGTTGATGTGGATGAATGACACTTCTGTTTACAAACGTCCGCGTCAGATTAAATTCGCGGTGCACGAGTACCGGTTATCCATTTGATATCTAACTTGATGGTCGACTGTACATTCGACTAATATAAACGTCGATCGCCATATACCCGTCATTAATCCCGCCATTTGTCAACAAAATACATCAACGAAATACAGGTGGGGTCTACGGATAGAATATTGCAAATTCCTGACGTAAGATTTGATATCCATTGAAAGAACGGAATAAATAATCTTCTGTTTTGATGAACTTTTATTATTTCAAATGAAATATTACACTGGTTTACAACGAAAGAAACGCTACGTCCATTATCCTTAAACTTCTTTTACGAGCTAGCTACATTTAATAATAAATCATCAGTTTTATAAAATCCGGCCGCAGTTCTGTCAGAAGTTTAAAATCCTGAGTTGTGGTTACCCTTATCACAGGCTGAATCTCAAAACAATAGCTGAAGAATGTTCTGAGTATTTAATACATTTTGTCTGGCGCGGCGCGGCCGTCTGGATTACGCCAGGCGACAATACGTACGTGAGTAACAATTGCCTTGGAAGTGTTCTAGAACCTTCTGGACTTTTTGCTCGCTGTTTTACTGAGAATGTAGTTGATAGACGACGTTTCTTTTACATTTGTTATTGTTTTGTGCAACACAACATTTTCAGTAACAACGGCATGAGACGACCATTAAGAAATGTTTCAAAAACCATTTTAAAGATGACTTAACTTTATACTGTATAATTTTTTGTTAAGTGATTGTTAATAACGTCTACAATGTCTGTTTGTGTAAAAACCTGAACACAAAATCGCATGGAATTTGTTCACAATTGTATTTGTGGAAATATACGAATAGGTACTAGGATAAGTCGCTTAGAAGCTGAAATTTGGAATTTTATGGGATTGTGTTGCGAAAAAAATCTAGTACGTAAAATTCTTTTCGTTGAAATATTTATGTACCATCAAGGTACGTTTCTAGCGGCGAATGTTTCTGACTCCGTTACAAAGCAAAACCTAGACAAATAATTCTGTTTTATCGGTCGAAATCAAGGCGTTGATACTAGAATTGATAAAAACCCCATTGCCAAACGATACTTCTACAAATGGAACGCAGGTTCGGGCCCCAATTAATCTTATTGCGCGACAGTATTTTTATTGCGACCATAAAAGAATACATGGCATAAAAACCGAAGATCATGCTCCGCCGGGGGGCGGGAGCAATCTTGTTTTTCTCCGATACACTTTAAAATTGTCACCCGACACTTTTTGCGCGGAGACACTTCCTGGGTCCGAATGGAAAGGCTACCTAATTAGCTTTTTCATGATTTAACTAATTGCACTCTCAAGGCAGCCATTCGACTGAGTCTTCCTTCTGCATTTTCTTTGAACGCTTTTTATCGTCTGACTGGTAACAAGTGTCTCGAGGGCTGGTGCAAAGATGTAAGTGAAAAAACAACCTCACTTAGTGCGGGTTATCGTCTCGTATTGTTAATAGAAAGAGTTAAAATGTTATTGAATAATTCATTAATCGATGTATCTCGGACAACAGAGGACTAAATAACAAAATTATAAAGTCAATAAGTTCTCCGAAACGACTACTGTTTTGGGTTCAAACGCAACATTTAATTCTTAGTTACGTGTATATTAGAAATCAATTAGCACTTTCGTTGTCAGGCAATCAGGCAATTTATCGAGGAAATTCATAGATACAACACAACGGTTCGTAAACTAACAAGAATATAAAATTTCAAAACGTTAAAATTTTCCTTTTGCATAAATTGGACGTGACCTTACGATCTTGCAGCCCAGTCCGTCGGCCGACGGCGGGACGTGGTTGAAGTATGATGAATGTTCTGCGGTAGGAAGCAGGCCATTCCGCGGACCAGATGTAACCGACTCCGGGTGGCTGTTTGTTTCCCCCGGTCACTGTCGCTGCGATATCTTGATGCAAGGCTGACATTATCCGCAATTAATTTACTCAGAATAGTTATACAAATTCAGCGTGTAGTTGACTCAATTGTGAATCGTATATAACAGCGTTTATTCTTAAATTAAGAAACGTTAGAACGATTGGCCATATTCTTTGAAGCGGCTGAATCAATGTTAAGGAAAGATTCACAAGGAGCGAGGAAAGTTTATTCTGTGATATTAGGACTCAAGTATAGGCTCTAGAATCTTTTTGCATGGCCAGCAGTAGCAAATATAGCCTTTGCTAGTAAAATAATTCATTAGAGATACTACTGACCAATTTCAAAATACTTTTGTTTTTGCGTATTCAATGAATTTACCTTTGAACTGAAATACACTGATCAAATATCTCGTACATGCTGTGCTATAGATACATGTACCTATAATGTAGTATCGTATAAGAAATATGTAGAAACTATACAGGATGTGTAATAATTGTGTTCTACTCTAGTTCGGTTTGTTCTGGTTGAGATCGACCACACCCGATTACAGTTATTGAGCTGTGTTATTGCAATTTAACTGTTTTGTCGAGTGTGAGGTGATAGACGCCATGTGTTTGTATACAATAACCAGATTATTGTACCACCTGAAACGTCACCAGTAATTTCGGTTACATGTCAAGATCTACTTTTAGAAGTCTCTTTTACTGGACCTAATAATTTTTTCTTTCAACTTTTAGTCAAAGAAAAATTACTTTAGTTTTTCAATAATGTTTCTAATTAATCTTTATGTGTCGAATGATGACATAATCTATCAACTATAGGCCCAGATGGTACCGTAGGTATGGCACTACTGTGTCTAGGTTTAACAAATTACACACAAGTAATTAAATGTACACAACACCTAGTTACTAAGTGTAAACTTAAAGGATGAGTTATGAGTAGGATAAGTTCATTGAGAATTATCTCCTTGGCATCGTCCCTCACAGTGCATGACCATAAAGACTAATTAACACAAATACTAAGATATACAGAGTCCATATAAAATATATTCAAATCCAGTCCCCACTAGTATGATCCAGGTTCGAATCCAGCCGCGCAAATTTGTTCCAGTTACGTTCGTATCATAAACGAATTAACAGTTCCGCCCACGGTATTATTTCGCCGGGACGACGTTATTAACGCGCCGATCTCACAGCGCACCACTGACAAGATTACGATCGTTCTTTTATACATAGTAAATGTTCTCTGATATCACTCAGACCTTGACCGACCCCACCCTATTATTTTACCAGCACAAGTTTGTGTATTGGGGGACTTTATTAATATACGAAAAGCTGTAGTCAGGCGGGAGTTCAGTGGGTACTGAGTCAATACACGACCGCAAACAGAGGTACAGTTTTCTCTCAACTGAAATCGAATTTTATGCGTACAACAATTGATACCTGTGTAACATACAGTATTGATTGACCTCTAACGGACCACTGTGGAACCACAATTTGAAATACCAACTAATGTCCTAAACTACAACTATTTCTTATTACATTTTCTTGCACTAAAGCAAGTAATTAGTTGTAAATCGTGCATTGTAGAAATTCAGAACCCTTAAATTGGAAACCAGATCACACAACAACTGCTACTATGAACAATGATTAAATCAAATCACCTGAACACAAACATTTAATCAAGAATTGTGCTAAGGAACTAACTCCTAAATAACATACACGTACCTTCGTAGTGTGCAATGCTTCATTAAAAATGCTCCCGCGTGGTGTTTAGGGAACGTCGTCCTAATCGTCTGCCGTCTGCCGATTATGTTAATGATCCATTATGAGCCTACACGTGGCGGTCGCGAGATAACTATCAAGGATTAGGTCTGTATGAGGTTACATCGGTTAATCAGGAACGGAGAAATAGTTCACCTTTAACCCTTAGCTCGGTTGTGAACCGTCGAACGAGATAACACAATACAATAATTACTATCAAACTGAGCGTCAAATTTAGCTGATTGTCAAATTTAGCGTCGATTTAGAAACTAGCAGATGAATAAATTTCTAAATTGGCTTCAACCTTCACTCATCACTGGAGATGAATCTATCGTCATAACTCTGGAGACCTCCAGTATACCCTACCTCGCTGCTCAACCTTGTGGAGGAATGAGTAGCCAATGCGAATACCGTAAGACTTGATGGTCTCCGAAGGCTTCCGAAGTGGTTTAACAAACGCTTTTCCGCACTCACTAAAGCAATCCCAAAAAAATATCTGCAAGATTTACCCAACCTACGGCCTACTACCACCAAGATAGACAGGAGCCGCCGCGCCGTGGTATGAATTCTTCAATCGCTTACATGATCTTTAAAAATTAATTACCCGTTCGTTACATGATGAAATTGAGTTGTACACGAAAGCATGTAGGTACAGTATGATGAGGGTCGCGATGTAAACACGGTGAGTTCAGCGAAGTATGTTCTCGGTGTAATGTTATCGTGGCAGCTCCGTACGGCCCCTCGCTCGATAGTATTACGAGCGGAAAATCAATTTTCGTCGGAACGAAACTAAAACTAATTCGCAATAGGTATGAGGAATCAAATATTTTGATTATTTTTCTTTAAGTGTTCTCGGTGAATACCGCAAATGAAATATATTACCTTAGAATGTAATATATTTACCCGAAGACAAACATAATACTCAGCTATTAAGAGTGTTAGATTGACAATATTTTTATAAGGATATTAATAAGTAAAGAGAAAGCAGCTCAAAGAGCCAAGTATAATGCGGATATCCCATTACTTATTACCCGGCAGGAACCCAACAACCGATGATTCTGAATTGCTAATGTTCTTAACCAATGATGACTACTTACTTGCGATGACATAAAAAAATAAGTTGAAATTTATACATTTTTGCTAAAGATTGTTGTCGATTTACAATACAGCTGGATGATGCTGCACCTTCTTTATGAGTCCGT
>DWPA01001874.1:0-17164 GCA_018251375.1 Calpodes ethlius
CGTTCTGTTTGCATAACGTATGCGATGTTGTGGGAATGTCATCTTGTTGTGGAGAGATTTGATTTATTTAAACATGTATTGTCTCAGTTTTAGTAGCTATTTCAAATTATAATAAACGTTGTATCGTATGTCGAACAACAATATTATGGTTTAAACGATCTACAGGTGTCTATTTATAAAAAAAATAGCATCCGTTCGTGGTTAGTCTTGTTTGGATTTGGAAATTGCTGCAATTCTGTTACGGATTTCCTCTATATTATTGCATATGTTGGATTCGATGTGGATATAAATCAATTAGGGCTGCTGTGGTCCTTGGGATCTGTGGCTCTTGCTAAACACTCAAATATTAACGATATGTACCAGGTAATAGAAGGCATTAAAACAATTTTTAAATGCGATAAAAAGGATAGTTGAAGAAAACCTTTAAACCAAGGTACTCATAACGTTTATTATTGTCTCTTAGGAAATCTCGTGTTTACATCACCATGACTACAAAAAACATGAAGAAATAAAAATGTTTTGATTTGTAATATGTTTAAGTATACTGATATTAAACTAAAATGCTATTTATATTGAAGCCATTATAAAATTAATTTAAATAAATAACCAGTAGTAGCGGTTTTACTAAATCCATTAGTTAACTGATTAATGAATCGAATAATTGCACAATCCGTTCCGTTTCACATAACCACTAATCTTGGGTTAAATATTAATTACATTTAAAGTTATTCCATCAACCATCGGTCACATAGGGTCTTTAAATATGATGCCTGCCCATAAATTTACGATCGATATAAATTTTCCGTATCATCTCATTGAATTTGGCGTCAAATTAATGGAAATTTTAGTTATGTTTGATTAATGTAGCGGTACGTTTAAACTAATGAATTTTGTAGTTTCTGTTTATTTAATTATGCAAATTTAGTGTAGGAAACTTTAACGTGTGTTCATGCTTGTGTACAAGTCTCAAGCTTTTGAAGCTTAAATAGTTATAAGAGTTCAAAACGAGCTATCACAATTCTGTATTCTGGTTAACCAGTGACCCTGTCTGCAGAAGTCTCCGGTTCGAGTACCGGTTGGGGCAGACATTTATGTGACAGATAAATATTTGTTCTCGGTTCGCAGGTGTCAGTGATGTCTTATTTAAGTTGTCCATGCCATCCTCGACACAGGAAATCGTAGCGTGTGCAGGCCCCTTTATCATAATGCGTAAATATTTAGCGTGTGTTGTAGTCATTAATGAGTTCCTCTATCTGAAACCTATTTCTGGTAAAAAAATCAGTTCATTTCAATTCCGCAGGAAAAATGGTAGAAGTTTTCAAATGCATATTAGATATATATGTATATATAAACAAGAAACACTGACAAACATTGGGCATTAAATATTTTTTTTATCAAATGAAAATAAGTGATAAAAATATAATAAAATCAATTAGTACCGTAACTCGAGTAAGTAAAGAATAGCAGTAAGTTTTGTCTAGGACAACAACGCCATTAAACTTAGTGGTCATTCTAGAAATACTAAGCTTTTAACTTTCGAAGTTCGTCATGCCGATCGGCATCGACACAGTCCACTTACAACAATGGGTTATTTGCTAAACGCGAAACAATGAGGGCATTACGGTAGCCGCTACAAATCACACTGGATTTATTAGACTCTAGAGATGCGCCGCGTCGCGCCGTAAAACGTAAGTACCGAGTACCAGGTAATTCGAGTACATAGAATACTTCGAGTATTAGTGTTACGTTTATTGAATCGAATATTCGGATGAATTATTCGGTTCAGTTTGCGTGAAAATACTTTAAGTAAGTTGTACATTTATAAGTATTATTTTACAAATTATTTTTAATAAACGAAATACATGATATAGAAAAATTAACAATGCCAAAACGGCCTATAAGCCGTTAAATAGATTAGACATTACGTTTTGTTTAGAAACCAATGAAGGCCTTTAAACTCATCAGAACTTTTAAGAAGCATCATTTAATATTAGGACCATTAATTAGGTGTATTACTAATACATTTAAACTTTAAAGTTATAATTTTTAGTACCCACCTCCCGTGAGTATTTCGTTCAGTGCTGCCTTAACTTAGGTGTGAAATCGGCAGGTGCTGATGGCCCTAGTTTGTTGATTTATATTATAACATTTACTTATTTTATTCATTATGTAAGTGTTGATATTAAATATACATTATAATTACAACCAAGTTGTTTGTCCAAGAACGTATGTAGTTATAAAATAATTGCTTAATATACCTGCTATCGAGTTATGACCAGCTCGGTACATCTCTATTTTATTCTGACCCTTCGTTTTAATACGTTGGTAAATGTTCTTTTTACATCAGGGTTTTTGCTACAGGTGCAAGGTTCAAGGGTAAATTTCATCTATATATAATTATAGACATAGATGTTAGGGTGTTAGACTTTAGCATCGTTTCTCTGATTGCATTAAAAGTTAACCATAAGATTAACCTAAGTTTAAAACTGAATACTTGTCGTACTTTATGCAATCAAACTTTGTAATGATGCGATAATATAGTAGATTAGTTTAAGTTTAACTGTTCATATATGCGCCAGCTGGACATCTGTAATATCAAAGTTATACCTGATCCTTATTCAGTAAACCGAATTAATTGCCTTCGAGACTTGCAAACGAAGTATGTGGCAACATCATTTTAATCTTTACAAGAAAGGAAACCATTATATCACCAGTATATCAGCCTTGGGTAATCTGGGTCTAAGGTTAGGTGAGTATTGGTATAAGAGATCAATATAAGGAATTTTATGTCAGTGCATCAATCAGTAACTCTTATGCGTATAGCATAGATCGTTGTTTTTTGCAAAATCCATAGGGTCCACTGCAATCAGATTTGGCATCGAATTTCTATCACATCTTTTGGATTGTTCGGAAATATAAAAATAGCACTGTTCATCCCTAGAAATGAAAAGAAATTTGAATTTAGAATGTCATAACTATATGTTAAAGTTATAACTAGTATCCAGTACGAATTTACCGATATACG
Source organism: Calpodes ethlius (assembly GCA_018251375.1). Lineage (NCBI taxonomy): Eukaryota > Metazoa > Arthropoda > Insecta > Lepidoptera > Hesperiidae > Calpodes > Calpodes ethlius. Next base: position 3,026 of record DWPA01001874.1, read on the forward strand.
GCAGGGAGATTAGAGTTTTGTTCAGAAATCAATTCTTTTTATTAATCTTGGTATAAATTATGGACAGAGCGGTTGTCAGATATGTGGTTTGGAGGCGCGCAGCACTACAGCTCTCCATTTGTAACGGAAATATTCTTGGCGGACACTTTCGTTGAGAGACGTATTCGTTAGAGCTTTAATCTGACCGGACCAACGTAGTGAAGAATTCTTGAGAGAACTTACATCATTCAATATTAAGCACAAATCATATACTGCGTAAGTTTAGCTTCAGTCTCAACAGACGCGACTGTCAGAAAAATTGGCTCGCAGTTACCGATAAATGTCGGACCAATTTAGGTGTAAAAATTTAAATCTCTTTCCGTTGAAAGAGCCGAAATGCCGTTGCATTTCGTTTCATATATACGAGCTTTATTGGAGAATCCGTTTCACAATTATTATCGGTATCAATACGACAGACGCCAGACGCAACAAGGACATAAACCGTCGGAGACCACCGGCGTGGAGCGTTGCCAACATTGCCAACATTGCCAGCGCCGCGCCGCCGTCGACTGCCACCCGTTGCCAACACAATGCAGCCAATGGGCCAACGTGCAATGCAATGCAACTTATATTTTTTATACCACGCAACGATCAACACGCTCGTCAATTTGATTTGTGCGGTGATTTGATGTGAATACAGATTTTTGTAGTGCTTTTATTGTGTTGGTAACGAATATACAGAGAAAATAATTGAAAATAATTTTTATTTACTTTTGCAGCTTTTAATTCAATATTTTATTTTCGTTAAATATTTGCCCCTTTGATATATTTAAATATGACGCAATAATGATAGAAGCGACTTTTAAAATATATTTTTTACAAATTATTTTATCTCCAGGGTTTTCGTGTTTTTTAAATACCATTTCAGCTCAGTATTTGATATGATAAAAATACTTCTTTATATACTGTACTTACTATTAAATTCCACACTTGCCGTTACACGTTATTACAGGCAGTTTCATTCCCGCGGTACATTTGAAACACGATAAGTTCTTTACTCTTTTATCACAACCTTCTTAACCTTCTTCAACTATTCTGAAATATTCCATAAAGTAACAATTATCGCTTCAGTCTTGACCAATACCTGAGTGATCGCAATAATGTCATATTCTATTAAATATTCATTCGTATCTTCATTCATTCGTGCATTCATTCAATCTTGACCAACAGTCAGGTGAATCTTGTCGCTTGCGCAATTACATAAACCTAACAGCGATCTCCAAAGCGTATATGTCTAGGGTATCCTTCAATCTACTCTTAATTATCATTAGTATAAGAAATTTCAGCCGCATATTGATCTGGGAGCTTTACAAGATTTTTACTTTAAACAGACAGCGCATGGAAATGCATTACCAATTTCCAGGCTTATAGATTTCCTTACAATAATGTTCTTAGTCATAGATCACGAAGAGAGTGAAACAGATATATCACTCGTGTACAGATTACATGAAATTAACAGGAAGTACATAATGAATGATGACGTACAACGGTACGAGGCACGCGTGATTTACTTTCGGCAATATAACATTCGGAAAATATCGTTATGATCTTTGATGATTAATGTTCGTCACTTACGCTTTCCTTGCTAACAGGATTCTGTTGATATATCTTCTGTGGTGTGGTATTAAAATTGTTATTTGTGTTAGTATCCCTCAATACGTGCTGGCAGGTAGCATCGGCAATAGTTAGAATGATGGTTGTTATAAGGCTTTTTTCCACTAAATATTTTTCGGTAAATCTTTTACTTTCAATCGTAGTACTTCTCTCAAATAAGCAAACGAGCTTCTTTTAGCGGTCGCCGGCGTCGATGGAGGTCAGTAATTAAGAAAAAGTAACATTAGGGTTTATTTACTTTGCAAAGAACATTCTAGAACCATCATTCATCATCATCATTACAACCCATAATTATCCCGCTACTGGGCTCGGGTGACTATATGAGGAGTATAGGCTATAGGCCACGCAGGCCAAGTGCGGATCGGTAGACTTCACCCACCTCCGAGAACATTCTGGAGAACTCTCAGGTGTGCAGGTTTCCTCACGATATTTTCCTTCACCAAAACAAATGATAATTAACTTGTAGTACGCACATAACCAGCAAGCATTAGGGAACGTTGGCTTGAACACAGGAATCAATGGAATCTATGACTTGCTTTTTCAATTAAATAGCTGACAAAGTGCAGAAGTATGATACTAAGTAGTTACCATAACCCATGGACCTCAGCAGCACTAAACAATGCAGAATCAAGCCAGAGGGTAGTACCTAGCTATGCGGGTATCAAAAAAAGGTAATGATACCGGTAATAATATTAATTGTGTAATAATAAAACTGAACGTAATAATATAATTGTTATGCTATGTTACCATCAAGAATGGTCGGTTCTGTCGCCTTTTATGACACCGTAATATACCGGTATGGGATTAGAGTTACCATGAGCTACTAACTAAACGAAGGGTTTCATTCGGGAAAATATTTTATTGGAATAGTTGTTTGTTTATTTTTTGTGAAGTCTTAAGATTTCCTGTCTATGACATTTGCAAGTGTGTATGTGTAATAGTTTAAGTATTTTTAGATTGTACGACATACATTAGTCCTTTTATTAGTTTAGTCGCAGTTCATATCAATAAAGATGACAAGTAGAAGGTAGCCTTTGTTGTTATAAGTAGTGACGTGGGCCGCACCACGGAATAGCCGTTTGTAAATAGCACTAATCCCAATACGATCAGTTGGAATTTTGATTGTATTCAGTAGGTTAGAGTCGTTTTTTTTAAATACTTTTAATAAAAAATAGTATTGTATTTGTTTTTTATAAAAAAAAGTGGCTCTAATAGATAAAATTCGACCGTAATAATTTTGAATCCTAGGAATTTTGCATGTTTGGAAAACTTAATGTAATACCTTTACGTAGATTACTGTAAATTTAAGATTCGTCTGCTTCTAAAACTGTTATATGAAGTAACTAATATGTAAATAAAATGACAGTAGATTTATCTGCATTGGCGTCACTGCATAATGGCTCATTGTTCGAAGCCAATTAGTTAAAAGAAAATGTATTATAAAAAAATCACTTTTTTTGGCGAAGTTTAAAATTGTGAAGACACCTCATATATGAGTAGTGCCAATACGAATTTGAAGAATTGTGGGTTGAGCTTCTCATTCTGACAGGACACTGTTTATCCCTGGAGCCCAGTTGTGGGAAAGTATCCGAAAAATGATGGAACTTAAAACTGTGGATACGCATTATTTAACCTTGAGATATCGAACGTCTCGTGCTCCATAATTTTGTATGTCAGGACAACTGTCCTGGGAAATTGTTTGAATAAATGTTTAAGTTGTTTATACCGGTTTTGTGCTGATCTTTCCAAAGGACCGCCCATTGTGAACTCTCGTCCAGGTGTTGGCGGTGCTCCAGTAGATTATATTTTGATAGTCGTTAAGATTAATCGCGCGATAAATTGCCGGTGCAATAATAATAAAATTTTCAACAAATCACTCGGAGTGGCCCGACGATTTTTCACTTCGCCGCCTCTGCACTGGTGTGTTTTTTCTGTAGAACGTCTAGAGGACTTTCAGATGATAAACTAGCATGTTTATGAGTCTAATGTCGGTTACAACCACGCTGCAGCACACATTGTGAGGTGTACTAGCTCACCCGCGCCGTTTTGTCCTATTGAATCTATTGTCCGGTGTCTAAAATAAATAAACAATAGTTCTATAAACAACCTCACGCTTGAATTCTTCGTGGCGGGTGGCGCGGGGGCTACAATCAAATATAGAATATATTGCGAGTTACAATCAGAAATGTACCTCAGTAGTAAATATTTCTGTATGATTTTATTATTTCTTTATGTCAATAATTTCGACAATAAAGTAGACGAGGTATTTGTAGTTTCATTAGCAGCTTTGCTTGTAGTTTTTGGTAACATTGAAGATTTCTTAAACGCGTTGTTGATTAACAAGGAAATCTGGTAGTTCGTTGACCTGTCAGAACTGCGATGGATACTCTTTAAAACATGTTAAGACTGAATAGAGATGGAGGGTGGTAGAAGGATGGGTGGCTAGGTTGTAGCTAGCCAGTCATATAGTGAGCTCTACTATTAAGGTATTATATTTTTTTATGGCTTGCGTGAGAACCTTTGAGATGTTTTCTGAAGATATTTATATATTTGATGGTAAGTCATATGTTCCTGGAAGCCATGATGATTTAATTAGGTTTTCTGTAACTTTGATATTTATATCAGGTTTCTTTTCACAAGTTATGCATGTAACCAATAATAAGTTGTGTTGTTTAAAATTACCAATGCGAACAGACAAACAGACAAACGATGACAATTTGGCATAAAGATACGAATTTCGCGAACATTTCCCGCCAACTGGCCAGACGGCTGGCGCTTTCCACAATAAGGATTCATAAATCGTCTGCGCCTCTTTTAATGCGAGTTTTACACACTAATTGAAATAAACTGCGGTCGGGAGTTATTCGTCGTTCAATTTTATTATTATTTGATGAATGATCTATGACAACGTTACACATTTTTGTTTTATTTTTTAATCTTTGTCATAACTTTATATACTATTAATAGAAGAAACTTCGCATTCCTTTTTATTCACTACTAATAATGTTATCTTCTTACACTCGACAGAATGCAGAATATGATTAAGTATGTATAAGGTTCTGCATAAGATAACTGATAAATTGGCGAATGTTTTAAATAAATGCTATGGTGTAAATTCGCTAGAGGGCGTTGTAGTTGTGTGTAGGTATAATTATATATATATCATCAACACACAAGCAGACTTTTAAAAAAATATTTTTTGGGCAACACATGGATTGCATGTATTCAAAAAAGTACACTTGGGTTACTATTGACTGTCTTTTCGACAGATTTATCCATAAGTTTGTACATGTTTTATACTTGGTTAAGTCTCGTAAGGTCAATCTTCGTTAAAGTTCTAACCTACGCGGGACTTGATGAGGTACTCATTGCAATAGGGTTGCTTGTATCCCGAATGTGTTTGACTCTAAATGCTTTAGAAGAATCGTAAGTATATTTCACATATACTTCAAATGTATCATTAAAGTAGGGCGAATGATTTCGTGTTGAGTATATGCCTGTATTCGTTTTATAAATTACCAATTAAAAGTGTTGTTTAGTGATTGTATTTTTTCTCAGTTTTATAAAAATAAAGTGTTGATGCTCATTACTAATGAATGACAGATTTATGATCATCATCTCAGGAAAGATGACAGCATTGTTATATTTGTGGTCGGCATGAAAGCATTATGTCGCTTTGTTTAAATAATTTTCATGCAGAAATATTTCAGTAAATTCCAATATACATTGTTTTGTCTGTAATTATGATGAATTAATTATATTACTTTACATTAATTACGATTTTAGTCAAGTTAATTACGAAGGAAATGTTGATTATGATGAGGATAATGGCTCTTAATAATCACCTGGAGTTTTATGTATTTCACTTGCTTTATGCCATGCACTTGCGTTAACGTTAGTATTAACGGCAATGCTTAAATGCGTCTTAATTAACAACGTGTTAAATGCTTGTCTGTATTAATGGAGTTTTAAACAAATTTTACTTCCCGTTAATTTACATGTCGATAAGAGAATTCATAGCTGTTGGCTACATTTGTGTAGTGTCCTTGTTAACGCGCTATTTAACGCATTAGGACGCAGATTTATCCGTGACGTTACAGGTAACCAGTAATCTTTGGGCAACAAAGCGTAAATTTCTTCCTACTTCTACCGATTTAATAAAATAGTATGAAATTTACTGTCCATACGATTAAGCTCTAAATTATTTTATTGACTACTCTAATGCTTATTTTAATAAATGTATCTTGAATGCGTACCAGCACACTTTATTTGACGTCCACGTGCATACTAAAGAGTATAAAGGTTATGCAATTTATGTTACATTTAGCATAATTATTGGACCTGGAATATATTTGCACATATGAATGACAATCGGTAATACCTAGGTTCATTAAAGAAGTGGTCTGCGCATGTCGGTTATGACTGTGTTAATTAGGATACTAGGTATTGGATGGGTGGAACTAGAGAAGCGAGTAGTCACATGTACGGACTTTTAGCCTTCCGACCGGCTTATGTGCAGATTTGAAATTTGTGCGGATATGAAAAAATATATGTTCGATATGCTTTAACGTTACTCAACTTTTACATAAATCAGTCTCATCCTATAAACACTATTTTTATTTTTTTGTACCTAACTAAAATCTGATTTTTTTTTAAACTGACCGGATCTTCTCATGAAACGACTAACATTATGTCATACCGCGTTAATTGACGCGCTAACAGTTATTAGATACACATATTAATGGAACGTAGAATTTGTAAAGAACTTTACATGTGGTCGAATATTTTAATGCATTAATTAAGGTGTATTCAGATATTGCCGTTATTGCTAAAGTAGGTGTGGCAGGAATATTATAGCATCCAGGTAATTATTTTAACCCTACTTGGAAACGCTCAGATACCGCTGTTGGCTGGTCATGGTCGACAGTTGCATGGTATGACAGTTGTATGAAGATCTTCTCTACATGATAAGGTGTATGGGAAATTGTTATAATTATAAGTGTTTTACACATTTTTAATTACTCGAATTTGTCGTATTTCTGTTGTGGCATCGTATCTTTTAAACGAATAGTGTTTTTCTGAGGTTTTCACATTTCTTAACATCTCGTTCCCTTTTCTTTTGGGTTGAACACGACAAAATATCGTCCGCTGCATTGCCGTCCACGACACACGACAAACCAGATCGACGTGTAAATCGGGAAGGTGTCAACTCACCTGTTCCATGTCCTAATCGTATAAACTCGCGAGTATTATCTAGTTCATAATATTAAAGGATATTTTCATTTATATATTACACGAATAGATTATTGGAAATCGTAACATTTTATTTCCTTGCTTCGTATAATGTGCAGATAACTTACCTATTTACATTCAGAATTATCATTAATGTTTTTGCTAAGTAATAATGTAGATGGAAACGACCACGTTTAATTTGATAGTGGTCGAGATAGAATACATGCATTAATTTCCTGTATAAATAACTTAATATACTGGCTGGTTCTGTGCAGGATAAGGCTTCTGTTCAGCGAAATGGGTCAGGTTATTAATAGTGGGTCGTAATGTTTGTGCAGATAATACAATTTAATTTATTTACATTGAAGGAGGTAATCTGTAATCTATAGATGTAATAAAATTAGTTGATATGTGTCCAACCGTGGAAGATATTTCAGGAAATCTTTTAATAAACAAATATAAATCTTATTACGGTGACATCTGATGTATAACTCAACCTGAATCACATGATTGAAGTTTTCTACATCTCTTGCGTATATACAAGTTTGGAACGCAAGTCAGTCAGAGTTCCGTCACTCTCCAGGCATAACAACTCGACTGGCGCGTGATCTATCTTTGCTATACTATAACAATGATCAAATGGGTCCGCAGTGATCATTTTGCACAGTGATTATGAGGTGCAATTGTTGCACGTATGTAAAGGACTTACTATAGCCACAACTATTTCTACCGTCTAAAAATTGTCTTATAAGCAATCGCGTTTCGATTGATAGGAGGTTGGTTCCTCTTACTCTAATGATGATCATCTGTCCTTAATAGCAACAAAGCGTCTATCGATAACTTAAAGTGAGAAAAATACTAACGTTTATTAATTTTTACTAACAGAACTAATCTCCACTAACAGTCCTATCTTCCATAATAACTAACGGATATTTTTATTGTACCTAATACTAATAGAAATTACTGACTACAGTCCTATTCGAGGTTTGTCAGAGGGGATTGTGGTATTGCATGCTCATCTACTATCTTTACTAGTACCATAAATAAGTATTCTATTCCTCAGTAACATAGTATAAGTTCTTACCTAAATACCGACATTATTTGTGGCAATGTCCTCAATTGGTAAAAGCTGTGCGTTTGCTTGATTTATATTCTGAATCCGAAACACACTCTTACGCCTTTCCCTGATTTATGTACTCGGTACTGAATATAAATTTGCCAATTTCCAATAATATTCAAGGTGAAGTTGATTCGAATACTTAGTAATAGGTTAGTCCTACACTAACAGCTGTCAAATGATCAATGCGTCGTTATAAATGATAATGATATTTATTTTAGACAATGCAATATACTTATATGGAATTGATATTCATAAAAATACGTTCAGATAGTTTTGACATTGGAAATTGCTTTTCATTCCTTTCATTTCACGAAAAAGTGCGATTCCCTTATATATCAGACAGTTAGGTATGACATTAAAAAACCTGAAATGATTCGTATCCACGTAAGCTATGACATGCAAAAAGAATTATTCGAGAAAGTCAAGAACGAAAATGTTATGGCCGAAATAGTGAAAAAAAATCCCAATATTTTTAAGGAAAGCTGTGGACAATTTAGTTAGCTACAATTTGAACTTAAAACAAAGACGATAGGGTCAAGGGTTTGCCTTGTAAGCTAACTTTTTAAAACAAAGTCAAAATGATTATTCAATGTTGTAGTTTTATTTTGTAACTTTTCCTTATCCCAACTTCCTCATTACTTAGTGACAATAGTTTCTCAAATTCCTTCAATGTACTCAAAGTTGCGTGAGGCATGAATATTTACAGACTTTATAGGTTTTGATTTTAAACTGCAAGTTTTAATCAAGTTTATTTCAGTTGGCACTCAGATTCATAATTTCACCGGAATTTTAACGCTAATATTCCAACAATCAGGAACAGCACAGTTTTAATATGGAAAGATACTCATATTATAGTTCCTCTAGTATACAATTCCAAAAAACTGAACACCGCATTGATAATTTACGCTATTACGTCATAACCATGAAAAATATGGCGTCATGGTCTTTTAGCATTTTATCTAATTACACGTGAACAATTAAAATGGAAAATTAAAATCACTTTCTATGGCAGTTATTGATTTAATTAAAATATATTATTTTTTTGGAGCTTTTTCAAATATTATAGGATTCAAATAAGACAACTTTCAGAAAAAGGCAAAATACCCTATTGTGTACTTCTTACGAAGTCTATAAACATTTATTTGTTTTCGATTTGTTCACACATTCATTCGTTTTCATTAGACAATTTAAGAACTATAGAATACAATAAAACACGTTAGCTATGGACGTAAAAAATAGGTACAGTCGCGTACAAAAGTGATAGCAATAAAATATTTTTCAATGAGGTACACAATTAATTTATTGCTAGTGTTTACCGGTACAACTATATTTATTGAATCAAGATTTACGGCGGCCACGGTGGAAGGTTTTATTGATCCCCTGTAAATGTAAACCGGTTTGACGTCATATCCATAGTTTACAGCCTCCAGACTATTCGAACTTTCCCTTGTATTGATAGGTACTTCCTTACGATTGATTTCCCATTAAACGAGACGATTTTATAATGGATTTGAAATATTAATATAGAAATTATTGCTTGGGTCTTGTATTGGAAACTAGGCTTTATTCTTATTTGCATAAGAATTGCAGTGATTTATAATGTGGTGTGTGTAGTGAAATACAGATTGTGTATATGTGTGTAATTTTATGGGAAATGTCTCATTCAAGCAATCGAATAGCAATGATCGAATAGCTAGGTGGTTACATCAGGCCACATTGAGGTAAACAAAAATACTGCCCCAATAGCTCAGTAGATTAGGGCCGGAGATGACACCGATGTGTTCCTTTGAGATCATAGAACCTCCCCTTATGCGCCTGATGGAGAATCTTAACGGGTGGAAATCCTACATAACCTATATCTTAGAGAACTCGGTAACCTTTGAAATACTTCGAAAATAAGCCTTGGGTATCTACTGACATATTCAAGGTTTGCATAAATAAATAATGTATGTGTACAAACATGCATAACTGTAAAACTAATCTCTGATCAGTTAACCAAATTTATGGTTATCTATAGGCAATTAAAAAGTGGAATAAAGAGTTGAATTGAGGTTAAACAGGAAGCAAAACCAAAAATGTAGAAGACAGCGTTGGTATCGCAACGGCCATGTTCGTTAAGACATATCGCACCAGGATGCATTAAATCACAGTAAATCCACTAGTTATGCACGCTAAGAATACATCATTTTCAACATTTCAACGTTAATAAGGAATTTGATAGTAAAGTCCGAAGCATCTAATGCAAAAGAATTAGGACTGATGAGAGTGGTGCAAGTTAGAGAAAGGCTTCCGGCAATAGATTTACCAGGTCAATGAATGGATGAATTTAAGAAAATTGAATGGAACTTTAGCGTAAATATAGGTTTGACGTCCCCACCAGCTTGCAAGCATCCTCAGGACAGACTTTCGTTACATAGTGGCATACTCATTGGCATTAGTGATCGCTTATCATCAAGTAGTTCGTCAGTTCCTCTATCAGCTTTTAACACAAATAGTTCACAAAATATGTGTTAAATTTGCGAATAGCTATACAACATTTCATCGGGTATTAAACACTTTCTTACAATCCACCGGAAATCTTATTTATAACTAAGTATTTAATATTAAGTTACAGTGCTAAATCACGGTAAATGTTTATGTTGGAGTATTGTGGGTTACCATAATAGGAAATAAATAATGTTTACAAACAACCATATTACGGGAACTGTCGATGTGCCGCACTTGGTAAAATACGAACTGAGGCGAGCTAGTGATTTCTTCGAACTTCATACATTTGGGTTTTCCTCATAGATTGTTTTTAATTCAGAACGGTCAATGGTGATTACATAGAAATCTTTGCTTTTACTGATAACATCTGTTTTATTAAATAATAATTTAATTTGAACTCCGTGCCTCATAACAAGTTAGTAATTAACTAAATTTAATCTTATGTTTAAGATTATACCATATACAGTCGAGTGTGAGGGTGGATACCTAGCTCTCATTGCTGGTTTTCATTCAAAACTTATGAACTGTACATGCGTTCATTCACTGTTTATTTCTCATTGCATTGGAAGGAAAGGTAAACATCAATCCCAAATAAACTATTGCCTTATCATACAACTATGTTTACATGTATGTTTTGTGTCCATTAAATATAAGTAAATTTTAAGAATAAATTTATATCTAACCTAAGTAACGTAGTAGTTTATCATGAAGAAATAAAAAAACAATTTATTATATTTGTACCTAACTGACCGTCTACGGCATATTGCTTTAATCCGTGACAGAATAGCCGCAGACATGCCGGATTCGTCCATATATCAATCAGAGGTGATCAGCCGACATTTATTTACAACGTAACGTATTTGGACCGCGTCTATTTTGGATAGTGTAATCTGTGCTCCTATTTGGGCGCAATGTTGGTTTTGGTTAACGTTCGTTAGTGCGATGTGCACTTGTTTTGTTGTTCGCTTACTGCCTACAATTATGATAGAAATCGAAAGTTTTTAACCTTGTTGCATGGTACGTGGTCACGGCCAAATACTAATGTGCTACTAAAATAGGATATGGTTACGTTAATATAAGTTTTATATTCAAAATATTTGTAAATGAAACACTTGAGAAATTGGTATTTGAAGCCTACATCCAAATTCAAATGGTCTCTTATAGAGTACGAGTTTCTTCTACTAAGAAGATCTTAAAGTGCACTCCAACAAGAATTCGTTATTGCGGATTGAAGAAGTGATTAAGGACCAAAACCTTACTTCTCGCGTCGGATCCAAATCATAACATTTTAATATACTGCATATTTAGAGTTAAGTGTCCATAAAATGTATGGAGTTGAATATTGATTCATGTAAACCTTACTGAACAACACGAAATGTATTAACACGAAAGTTGAACATACTTTTTAAAAGTATAGAAAACAGTCTAGTGGGCCAGACTTCAACTGGTTTATTCAGTATTACCAATCTAAATATTGTAACCGAAGCGGTTCTTGAAATACCTTGTAGTACAATCGGACATGGCTTCACACTTAAAGAGTTACATTTGCCCACAACGGTACCGCGTCCATATTGAGTCAACGAACAGCCCGTAACTGGGTCAGTGCCAGTGCCAATTCCTGTACTTGTTTTATACTATCACATATCAAATATACTACTATCACTACCTCCCTTATGTATGATACTAATATAAAAAAATATCTATAAATACTTTTATTCATTATATAATAATTTTCAAAACTATAATTTTATCACTTTTGTTCACACCAGTACTTTTTCAATGATAGTATGAGTGTGTACGTTTCTACCAACTAGACAATTAACAAGTTGTCACCATTGCCAATAGCGATCAGTAACATTAAGGGTATCACCGATGCGTTATTAACGAACAAAGAATCGGGGACTGACATTACTCTTGGTCCTTCGAGACTACGACCGAAACACGTAACTTCATGATCGATTTCAGTGGCAGCTAGCCAGGCGAGTAAAAACCCGACTACAATGCAAGAGGACCGTTAAATTGAGTTATACATAGTCCGAGGTTCTCCAATAGGACAGACCTCATCCTTTGTTCAACAGGAAGCACAGATGAAGAACAAAAATTTGTTCTCTAGTCATGGTAGTTTGGGTGTGCTAATTCCTCTACGCCCATAACATTCGCTACACATTAGTCAATGGTAACAGCGTGTCGAAATAAAAGTTATTTATTTTTTACTTTAATGGACAGTATTTTTGGAGTAAATAGCAGACATATGAGCTGTGGCTTTATCTGATAAGTAGCTACTACCGAAGGACGTCAATGATTCCAATGCTTTTTGGCTAGGAAAAGAGATAAGAAGAAAGAACTGGCTCTAAAGTCTTCAATAGGAACAGAACGAGTCAATTCATAGCTGATCCAAGCAAGAGGGTGTTAGCTAGTGAGCTGGGCTTCACGGAATGATAACACCAGTCACAGTTACAGTCTTATTTATAGTAGGTAGGTACTAAAACATGGACTTTCAATTCCCTATACCATTTATTCGTTAGCACTGAGCCAAGACAACCGCTTCATTATTAGTTTAGTCTTAATCAATCCGATCTTGCATTTCTCATGTCTCCGTGTTTGCGGTATTCATGAGGGCCATTGCTGAGCAAATATTCTTTAATGAACGTTAAAAATACTATTGTACGTAATATTAGCGCTTTTTGGTTTACACAGAGTTTGACGGAAAGGGATATGCGATAAAATATATCTTCGTTTAAGCACTTTGCAATTCAGTATTGTATTCTAGTGTTTTATTATGTGTATAGTGTTATATTCACGTTAAAATTCATTTATACATATGGAGCTAATTATGTCGCTGGAACTTTTTTTTTCCAATATATTTCGATGTAATAAAAAACTAGGGGTAAATTCTGTGATTTTTTCAAATTAATTTCAATTTTTTTCAAAATACCTAATCTTTCGTAGTATGTATATTTATCTTTGATACACATATTCACCTTTTTGTTTGATTGTTATGCTTAGAAAAGTAATCTGAAACAATTGAAATATTAACAACTTATTCGTCTATTGTGAGACAATATCCTGAACTCGAATGTATTGATTTCGATACTAATAATAGTGATGTCGTCAAACTATGTCTGCGTTTGTCGATTGTCACTTTGTATTTTACTACTGTTTGATATGATAATATCACTAAACTTTTAATAGCTAATTTGTGATGTCTACTTTTTGCTTACCTTTAAACTTTACTCAATCTATGACATAGAAGCTTGTAATCCGAATTATAGTAGCCGATTCAAACCCATCTTTGGAATTATTTAATCGTATCTTCAATACACTTACGCATGCTATTTTTTTATTCCACCATTTCAGAAAGCTTTGACATAGAGGAGAAGAAATGGCGAAAGCAACTCATCAGTAAATAGTTAATATCCAGGGGTAACATGGTTTAGTTGACAATCTGGAAGGCAAAACATAACAGATGTAACGTTCTTGCATCCATCTTGAGTCCAACCAACCTGAACAGATGAGGTCCTGATGTTCGATCTATTTGGAGTTGTTTGAGTCATGTACCACCCAGTTCAATTTTTTTTTAAATACAATAAGTCAGTGCTTGACTACTATCCCACCTGATGGTAAGTGGCGATGTAGTCTATGATGTT
>DWPA01001875.1:0-17163 GCA_018251375.1 Calpodes ethlius
CTATCCCACCTGATGGTAAGTGGCGATGTAGTCTATGATGTTGTGCGCACTAACTTATAAAGAGCCTATTCACTCTTCACTTAAAGTATTTAACTTATATTCAATATTTTTTCTAGTATTACTCGTATTATTTTTCCGCAAACCCTGTCTGGCTACCACTCTGTTGATTGAGTCAGCCGTCTAAAAACTTGTTGTGTTTTGGTCGGGGGCTTCAAAGTCACACTTTTGTTTTTCTTTTCTTGATTAGCAAAACATTGCCTTTGGTGTAAGTGTTGTCAATGGATCTTAATGACCACTTCTCATCAAGTAGCTTGCTTATTTTTTATTGAATATGCACATAATGAAGCCAAGCGTTCGACTACTATAATAGAAATCTACGGTTGGGAATTGAGTTGAAATGTAAGAGTTTCATTCTGCCAAATTCTTTTCCTTACGGTGTATCCTGTTCACTAATCACTAGCTGGATGGCTGGTGTTTACTTGTTAGAGGTGTGCTTATTTGACACGTTTAACCAAGATTAAGGTTTAATCACGAAAACACTGGAAGATAGTAATAAAGCTTTTTACTCGCGCAGCTAGAAGACGTCTTCTTTTCCTTGACTTGCAAGGGTTGCCGTAGAAGCGGCTTTTACGACTATTTTAGTACAAGTTCACCGTATCCTTTTTAACTGGCTGCATACTTGTTTTTACGGAGTCTTTAGAGATACTAAGTGACCTGCCTACTCGTGTGCCGGATGTTCGCCAATAAGAAACTGGAGAATAATCATTTATGTGCTAAAATTGTGATGAATGATAATTTGCTAAAAAGTACGAAATAGGTCTCCGAAGCACACAAAGTAAATTAAGTACAAATGGATTTAAGTTATGATGAATAAAGTATTTTTACTCTTAGCACATTTTAAAAATGTTTTTCTTGTTGAAACGTCGAGGAGGATACTTTTTTATTGTAAGATTAGGATAGAAAAGATTTTAACAAAAATTGGTTGTTCTGTGGGAAAATTCTCGAATTTACAAATTTTATCTTTACATTTTTCCTGATATACGCGGCATTTTTTACTCGCTATATGCGATATAATGTTTTGCACATCGTTCGTGATTGGTCCAAGTACTAGTATATAACGACGTGTCTTGAATAACAGACCTGATATTTACATACATTGTTACGAAGTTAGTAGGTACCTAGTTCTGAAATTGACAGCCTGATCGTCTTAGCGTTACTCAGCTCTTTCATTGTAAATAATAAGGG
This sequence comes from Calpodes ethlius, assembly GCA_018251375.1. NCBI lineage: Eukaryota > Metazoa > Arthropoda > Insecta > Lepidoptera > Hesperiidae > Calpodes > Calpodes ethlius. The sequence continues at coordinate 1,246 of DWPA01001875.1, forward strand.
CGTGTTTTTGTACTAAGACAAGTAACGTTGAAGTTTACAAAATAATAAAACCCTGTAAAGAAACATTATTTTATGCCGAAAACCGAATACTCAAGTTAAGAAATACCTACAGTCTGGAAATAATCTCAGAACAAAAGATAGTTTTTGTCAATGGAATATTGTCGTAAGCTTAAAAGCAAGTCTAAGGATTACGAAGTGTAAAAAAATATTTTTAATGTTTTTTTTTAACACGAGAAACAACTATGAGATTGCGTTTATATGTCCATGTTTTAGTAAGTAGAAAAATATAATAAACATCTTAGTCTCAAGCAACGACTATATTCAATGACCGAAAATATGGGTCACCACGTGTTGCGGATTTATTCAAACTGACTTTATGATATTCGACCGTAAAGACGATAATTCAAACGCACTAAAAATAATCGTAAAGTTTACTAAATGTCACCCTATTTCTAATTAAAACAACCACTTCAAGATGAACGTAGAAATTTGGTTATTATCAATATAAGTGATTATATATCTTTACCTATGAATTAACCGATTACTAAAGAATAATTGATAATAAAGAGGTTGATTATAATTATTATATAAAAGTTTCTGTTTAAGCAAATACATACATAACGGTACACTAAACGCATTTCTTTGTATCATTACACGTCACAATTGATATCCTAATGTTCGAGATGAAAATTCTCAAATTTCTTCGGTAAATAGAAATATCTTTTTATGTACTATATTGTAAGTAGAATGGTAAACTGTAGAATTTGTGTGGATAAATTGATAGCAATGAGGCTCACAGGCTGTCAGAAACATAAGCAATCTTTCGAAACTGTCTGTATCTAGTTCAATACAGGCAATCACAAGTTTGTTGATAGATTTCTCTGCTCTAGACAGGCTATTTTGACGCTCATACCAGTACTTTGGAACTAGCAGTGTAATTTGCTAATATTTAATTACAGTACATAGTTATAATTTGGTTTTCTATGTAATCTATTTCTTAAAAAATCTTCTTATCTATTGGTTTGTGTTACTGAATTTGAATAAAAGTATTACAAATTTTAGTTACCATTTATTCATAAAACTGGCTTTTGTAAAGGAATCATTATTTTATTGTCATGACGAGTCAAGATTAAAATTGTAATCTATTTCGTAAATATATTATTTACAGGCCAATTTGCATATTTCATACATCAGTATGAAAGTGACAGATTATTAAATATATTTAAAGAAAGTTTTAGTTGTTTACTCAGGAGAATTGATTAGAAATATAATTTGGTATTTAAAAAAACAGTATTGATACCAATGATTAATTTACTAATTGAATTCTCATTAGTAAAACATTTGTATACATCCCAAATCGCTCTCTCGGCTTTCTTATATTTAATTCTAATTAAGACACGGGCCTGTTATATATATTATTTATAGCCGTTTCATTGCTTTCAGAAATTTCTACACCTTCAACATTGATTTATGGGGCAATAAACCGGAAATGAGTAGAAAACTTGGATATCAACATATAAAAACTATGGTCATTGAATTTCAATCATATGTATGAGGCATTAGTTTGACATTCGATTTACGTTACGAAGTTATTTGATTCGTTTTGTGACAGTTTATTGTCATTCATGGCTTCTTTCGAGAAAATGTCATTTTTTTTGCATTATTTAACTGTCTAAGAAACTATCACCAGCAGGGACGCCAGACATTGTTCAAACAAAGCCTACAAACAAATAAAGCATGAATGAACGAGAAACAGTATTATATATTAATTGAGCAAGTTTCATTAATATTTCTTCCCATGTCTGTTTAAAGTTATAGTTAAGGATAGCGATGTTTACAATAATAATATTTTAGAAATCACGGCCGTTTAATTTTGGCATTTAATATTTTCTTCTTCTAGTTCATTTTTATTACAGAAAGTACTTGATGTTTAAGGCGTATGAAACATAGCTGACATTTTGTTTAATACATTTTAATTTCTATGTCTCTTTTAATCGTTATTAGTTCTCTGTAAAACTCTCTATGATAAAAATTCAATCTAAGTAACATACAACAAATCTATAAATACATTATACACAAAACGACGTCCGTTTAAATTCGTTGTTGTATAATATTGGTCACTAACTTAAGATATTTTAAGCACAGTTTCTAAAATAGAATTGGTGAGACCCATTTAACGTTATTTATTGGTAATTTATTTAAATGGCTGAGGTAATTGTTTTTCCGGAGGAGCTACAATTGTACCCCACGTAGCACTCGTAGCAATGTCGTAGCACTGTCGTAGCACTTTGTTTAAAATGACTATGAAGTATTCATTTTTATTCATCTTCGAAAAATTATAGTCATGAAATTAAAAAAATATGTTGTTATTAATGATCCTTTTTCATTTATTATCAAATCTTGGAAATCATCTAAGACAGAGATCTAAGAATGAGTTTAAACTCGATCGGGCTGGATTCTTTTATTTCAGAGTTCGTGTGGTCATCCTATACGATCATCATCAGACCAGGGGTATGACATTATTATATACACTGTCATCTAATTTATTTAAACATACAACATTTCAGGTCAATCACACACAGAGGCATTAATCGGACACAACATCAAGTGGGCCATATTTATCTTACAAGATTTGATTCCATACAGATACAGTATAGAGAAAACTAAATAAAAGGTTGTAGAAAGGAAAGGGTTATCATTCATATCGTATGCTAACTTTATATTTTGATGTAAGACTTTATAGATTACAGGATTTATAGGGAACTATTGAAGTAAGGTTATGTAGAAAACAAAAGTGAAATTACTGAAAGAGTTTATAAGTCTTATCTTAGTTATTCTGATAAAGGAAAAGGCAGTGGTATGAATCAGGAACTATTAGTAATTGTATATTTTCTTGGTTAAGAATAATAATAAGATGGCATTTTTTCTCATTTCAATTAGATGTTATTTCTCTTAGATAATTACTACTCTGTAGATATAAATCGTTTTTTTTTCATTTTTCCATTTAACGTTTATTAATTAATATACTTTCTTATTTAAGGGTATATAAATATATTTTAATGGTATTAAGGAAAGTTGCTATTTCTTATTTGTCTATATTCGTTTTAAGGAATAGCTTCCAACCGCAACATGATTTACACGTGTTTAGGTGGTTGAGGGCTAAAAATGTGTTTCTCTCTTTTTTTTTCGTTCTACAACGCAAAGATGATATCCATAGATAATATTCTATTCCACTCTGCTATAATTTACTATCAGCTGACTTTCTCCTTTGTTGATGTACATTAAAATAGTTCAATAAAATCTTGTTACGATGTACGCGTATATAACAAGCCTTGTACGCGTGTCAAACCGAAGCTAACAATAACGTATTCAATTATTCTATCTTCACAAAGGCGTCTAAATCGAGTTTCGGGTGATAATGCTCCGCCATTACCCATAGTATTATCCAGAAGAGCTTGCGTTACGGCCAGATTAGCCGTGTCGTCATAGTGCCTGTCGAGATGAATGCAGACGGCCGACGCGAGCGACACCTGTCTCGCGAAAGATAATACGCTACTTATTCGCCGGTGAAATATGGCACTCCTCATGAGGGATTACGCCGCGAAATATCTATACGGAGCAACCGACGTGTTTTCAACAAACATTAAGAAAGTTTCGAATAGGGTTAGCGCGTTGATATACGAAATTGAGTTTGAGACAAATATTTGATATAAATTTTGCAAAATAAAGATTTGGAATTTACTTAATCTCCTTGCTTGCTTATTTATCATCTCCTTGCCAATGTTGGATGGGTTCTTTGTTCTGTGTTGAGTCTTTGCCAATAGAAATTTTTCTCGACATTCGACGTTGGCTGGAATATGAAACACAAAGCTAAGCTGATGTAAGCACGTAAAAGTAATAAATTCTCGGATAAATTGTTACGTGAGAAATATTTATACACACCGTATTAGCGTAAAATCATGTAAAGGGGGAGCTATGTACTAATATAAAATAATTTTATAACTAATACTACTTTTACTAATATATGTCAAAATGTTTATTTAATTTTATGTTATCATAAATAATTATGTAGGTATTACCATACTTCCATATATTCCACTCAAGTACCTAGATAGAGATAAATTACGTGGAAAAACTCCTACCAAGCGAAATAGCTTACTATCGTAAAGCAAAAGAAAACTTTGATACTAATATCAATGTCGTGAAGAGTATTTTTGGTGACATTAATATTATCTATGTGAAGGTTAATACATACAAAATAGAAAATTTAGCGTATAGATGTAAGATATGAGCCAATTTGAAAAAGAATTTTTTTAAGAATTTCGGTCATAGCAGAATATATTTAAAACCATTCTTTGTAAAGATATTCCATATAAAATAAATAGTTTATAGTTCATAGTTTAAAGAACTAAAGACACGTTTAGTGCAAAAACAAAATAATTGTACTGTTCGCCATTGGTATATTCTTCGTATCATGAGAACTAAAGTAATATGTAAAATTTCAACTCCGTAGAACAGAAGGCAGAAGTTCTAATTCAGCTTGCAAGATTTGACCCAAGCATACATACTAATTAGCTAATACACATTACAAGTTACAGAAAAGTACTTAAAAAGTGTAAGATGCTCAATATCTTCCTACCTAATGTTTTTTGCGTTGCATTTCTACTCCCGAGGAGGTATTATGACAAGAATAATGAATATAAAAATATTCATAAGTTAAACTAAGTTTATGCTCCGCGGTAGATTCATTAGAAAGTCATTCATTTGATAATACGGTCGCCCGCTAGTATTAAAAGCTCTTTAATGTTAACGTAATGAACGGATAAATAAACGATGTTCAGCGACCTGCACGATTAACGACTTGGGTAATTATACTCCTTAACAAACGGTCGTACATGTCTGTTATAAAGGGATATCATTAATTGCTGTATATAATTACTAGCGAAGGCACGACTTAGCTCGGAATATTAAAAGAAAATATCTTCACTCCAAAAATCATACCATAACGACCTTCCGTTGCCACAGCGCAAGAAGTACAAACAAACAAACATATTTTCTTATGTTTAATGTTGGATATTAATTATGTTTATTAAAGTTTAATATCGAAAACGAATTAAAACGGATATTAAAAAAAAGGTGTATAAATGTTCTATCTCATATATTTAAATCGCTCTCAATTCTCTTGTCATTAAAACAATAATAACGTCAGCTGTTTATATTATATTTTATCTAGTCAGTGCTTATTTACAAATACAAAGTTGAGATAACTGTCAAACCTGTCAATTTACCAGCGTAAGAGGAATGGTGACGTGATAAAGGTCACGTGACATTTATCGGTGTATTGGAGCGAAATTGGGAGAGACTTTAAATGTCTTTTATAAAAGATTCGCTACATTAAAAATATTTAGACTTTTTGAGATATATTATCTACTTACTATAAAAATGTATCAAAAGCAATCAACATACCAAATTTATTTTGGTATTGACCAATAAAACCATCTTAATTGAAATGGACAGTCGCCTGATATTTAATGTTCATATTTCTATTTTCGAGTATAACATAAATAAATCTGGCCGGAATTGCATTAATTTAACGTTCTTTTCAATACAAAATTCAGATTATTATAATAGTAAAATTAAAGCATAAAATGCAACACATAAATTAACTTTCGTTTCAAGAAAAACAACATTGTAATACATTCGTTTTAAGAACCATATTTTTTTAACATGATTCCTTTTTGGTCGATGGAGGCAAATGATTCCATATATTATCGTTTAATTCGTGTAGGTACGTGATTTAAATAAACTGTCCTATTTTAAAATTTTCATTATCGATTATTCTTACAATGTATTTGCACTTCATTACAAATGCAATTCCCAGTTCAACTAAGCTGTATTTATCTCTATTTTGTCAGCCTCTTAAAATGTATTCGTTGAATATTACTTGGTTTATTACTACGACGCCGAATAAATGAACGAGAGAGATAAAAACGAGAGGTAAATTTAACAATGAAAGGTTTAAATCTAAATTTATACGTTAAACCCTAAAATAATACGTAATCTGTTACAAAGAGTCTGGCCTGTTTCCGTTTCAGCATTCTTTTAATTCAGATCTAATGCAGTGAGCTGTTAAAACGGAAGGATAAACATGCAGGATGTGAATGTATTTATCGGAAAATAGATACGAATACTGGGTCCGGTGGAAAGTTTCAAACTAGACAAATGCAAAATCCATTTGAGAGCACAAATGGAACAAACCGTATGCAGCTGAACATAAACTTTTCGCTTTGTAAGAAAAGTATTCAATTCAGCTGGACGACTATCAGCTATTGGGTAGGTAGGTTTGTAGGAATATCGAACTATGTATTCTGTCTAGCCAAAGCGAAGGAGGTGAGAGTTATAGTGTTGTGTGACAGCTCGTGATAGCGATACTTCCTGCGCTTTACCTGAAGTGTACCTTCACATACATATATTGTACGTACTTATCGAGAACCGACCAAAATTGAACAGGGTAGTTATTCTGAGTGACATTACTTCTTTTCGTGAGATTTTTGATCTGTCGTAATCGTTATGTTACATAATTGTAATGTAATGAGTACAGAGAATCGTGAAATACTATGAATATTTTAGATAGATATATATATATATATTATAAGCACTTGGCCTCTTCATGGTCATTACTGTGTTCCCGGAAAGTCTGTTATCGTTGTTATAAATTGTACAATTTTTAGAAGATGGTTTTGCCTCATAAAATTTGTAGTCTCCCCAAAGTAAAATACGTCTTGAAAGGTCGACTACCTTTTGGAATTTTCCACCCAAAAATAAAAATACTTATTTATGAAAAGCGAAATAAATTTGTAACTGTTATTATCCTATGGTTAGCTATCTATGTAATTATAAAATAACTATCATAGTTGATTCATTTATAATTAAAAAAGTCCAGTGTAGTCTTAAAGGTAAACTTTATTAGTATATTACGCAAATTCACGTTGTTTTAAACTTTTATTTGTACACATTTAGCAACGCTCCGAAAATACGGAAGTCCCCAATGAGCCAGAGTTGGCTCGTTACGCTGGTGCTGTGTGTACACGAGGCCATGTTTACGCAGCGTCCTCAAAACCAACAAACACTTAAGTTACTTGCTCGCAATCTCTGGAATAAACACGTGTCGTGACCACTATTGCTAACAACTTTAGCAACTTGGAAGAAACTTCACTAACTGTAGAGGATTAATCTCATACGTGATTTCCACTGCTTGAACTGAAGCGTGTATTTAGTTCAACAAAGTTTATTCGTCAACACATTGTTATGTTTACGAATATAATTACCAGAAACCAGTTTTGAGTTGTGTAGGAATTACCTGTAAAAGCACCTAAGTACAGGACGAAAAACTAAACAGGTCAACCTCATAGTCAAGTAGTAGGCGTTATTTGGTCTTTAATTCTTTTATGGGGCTCGGTGTAATGAAATAATAATAAAGTTTGGAAGTTAATTTTTGCTTGACCAATAAATAACTCTTATACTTTCGTCTTTCATATGCATCAATATCAGTATTCATTATCACATTAAAGGCCTGGGCTACAGTTGAGAATTTCTATACAAAATTTCATTTTCCAGTCATTAGTGTGCTAATTAACGCGTTAAATAGCGCGCTAAACTTTTGGCCATATGTATAGACTGCTAGTTTAACGTGTTATTATATGCAGTATTTCCTATTGGTCATTAGATTATTATTCAACTTTTTCCTTGGTAATTTATAATTCCTTTTCCGTTCAATGCCCAGCATAGATTGGCAATATAGACATCAACAACCGTCCATAAAACCGATTCCGGTTGTTCGAGTATTCAATGGCGAACATTTATATATTGATTTACATAAAGTTCATGGAGACAGTAGTATATTATAAATGAAAAAGAAATATCAACAGTAAAGAATTTGAAAATGGTAAATTGGTACTTTATTTCTAAGTGTTTAATTTAGCTGTAGATTAATGTTAGGTGTAACGTACGTAAATTCGTGAATTTGACGTAAGTGTGACGTTTTAACATATACAAGTAAATTTATATCTTAAACTTAAATTTTGCTTCAAATATAATGTAATACGTCTAAAATATTCACGAAACCGTCTTCGTCTAATTAGTCCAATTACTCTGTGTAAGTTCTCCGCAAGAAATGTTTTCATTACATTCTGCTTAATTTCTAGAAAACATTCAAGACGAACATAATTAAGTTATTAGCAGAAGATTGAAATTTTTGTGTGGGCCGAAAGGAGTCAGGACTAAGAATTGGTACAAGTTCCGACAAACTCTTGGCTAATTACTTTGTTACATGACGAAACTTTTGGGTCAACTGAAGTTTCTCTCTTTATAGCGGGCTTAGTTATCCGGCAAAATAGCTCAATAATCGATTGCTAGAATGCTATTTAGAAACTTATCGATTGGTACCAAACTAGTTACTAAAGTTAGTAGTGATCCTGCTTGTCAACTGACGAGTCTCGGATTAAATTGCTGGTTATGCCCACATTAATGTAACAGATAAATGTTTGTTTAGGGGTTTTTGGTTGTTGTCATGTTCTATGTGTGACATTATTACTACAAAGAGGGAGGTACCACGTATGTTTTAAAGTATATACCGTCATACATTTTAATCGCGAATTGTTTCAAAGTAGACTAATAATAACTTAATAACAAATATGTATTTGGACTTAAGAAGTTTGAAACAAGTTAAGTTTATTTGAACATTGCGTTAATTGTTATACGTTCATTAATAAAAGCGAAATGTTTTCGTACGATCAAAATGTTACAAACAATCAAAAATTAGTGTCGATTATGTTTATTTAATACTTACACTTTGTTCTGGACAAGTGTACTGTATCTAACCGAAAATGTACTGTTTATTTTCGTTAACTCATTAATTCAGAGCCCGTTGAAGTCGACAGGCGAAAGCATTTCGAAATGAACGTTTAGTGACTCGCCATGTTTCTTTTTCCTCAATGCTAGAATAACAAACGAAAAAGTTTTCCCTTAGCTATTTCTGTATATTATTATTTGTACCGCAAACTAATGATCATTGGACACTATGATACATTAAGTTAATGTAATTTATGCCTCGTCATAAACAAAATAAATTAATTAATTAAATAAAAACTTATAAAATTTAAGCATGCTTTTAAAGTGTTTGTGCATTATAGGAAAATAAAATATTGATTGTTCTGTTCACTATTAAGGACTTTCTCTGTTTTCAACTCTAGAACTGGAATTAAGGTTATTGTGAAGTTTATGATGAGTAACTATAATCAAATGCGTGTATAAAATTTTAATGTCTGCGTTAAAAAGTTCTCTAGTCTGGGGCATGCTGAAATAGCTGAACAGTCATCGGAACTAAAGTATTATGTAACATTTCAACTTTTAACTAAAAGAGGAAGTAGTTTATTCTGCTTTACAGAAACCATCTTTAACTAAACTAAATTCAATTACGCATAAAGTTTGGAGAATAATCTAACGAAGTATATTGTACATCAGAAAAGTTTTATAGTAATTATGAATATGTTATAACGTAGTTACTTAGCGCGAAGTTCTATTGAATGAGAATAAATAAATTCATTGACGTGCAGTCGAAACAACAGTGTGTAAATTGTATAAAGATAAACAAAGAAAGTATACACCAGTAATAACAAATAATCGCCATGTAAGATGATCAAACACGTTTATATTTTGCTTTCAACATACACGTCATAACATCCGTGCTACTCGACGAACAAATAAAAAAAATAGCAATTTTCGTGCTCCGAATAAAGAAAGAATTTTGAATCGTTTTGATGGTAAATAAAACTGTAAGTCTGATACCGGAATCTAAATGTATCTCAGGGGAATTGCGGCCGTTATTGTGGTAACTGCTATTCATGTAATATTTACAAAGGGTTTGATCTACGGAACATAAAGTGAGATCCTTACTGAGTGTACAATCTCTTCGTCATTACTTATTTCGTGGTTTGTTACTAAGTGGAGGAAATATAGTATTAAATATTTTTTTTACGCTTTTAAAGAGAGGTATCTAAATCCGGAAGACAACTTTTGAAACGATTTTAATGTTTATAACGATTTGTGGTGTTACTGTCAAAGATTTTTATTTCTTTAGTTTTACCATTGCTACTCAGTGATAGAATCGCATGAAAAGTATTCAACATCATAGGTCGTTATAAAATATGTTTAAAATAATGCAGCTGTAGATTCTCGACTGATGCACAAGCTATCGTGTAATAAATTTCATAAGGAAAACATTAAATAAGAATAATATAGCAGGGTGATACTCATGCTATTTTGTAGCACGCGAGCATGTTAATATGAATGTAATGTAATGCGCTATATGAGACGCGGGTAAGTTGGCTTGATCTTTTCGTATGTGCTTGTGTAAGTATTTAAATATTGTTTAGTATGAGTTGGCAGTTTTCGGACAATTTGAGAACACCTTGGAGAGCTTGGGTGTGCAGGTTTCCTTACGACTGTTTCTTTCAATGAAGCAAGTGACAATTCGTTCATAATACGCACAATCGAACTGCATTATTGCATATCCATCCATATACTCTGCGATTGCAGAACTCTAACACGTGGCTGATGTCGTGGGAGGAAGCCCAATTATGCTTCATCAGATCAGGAACCCAGGAGTATCCTTCAGTTTAAGAAAACAGTAGCACTTGGCGATCAGCTTAAATCTCAAACGGGCACGGTTATAATAGATCAAGCCTGGTCGCAATAGCCCTAAAATTGTTATTTAAAAATTGTTATTTAAAAAAGTGGCGGTATTTGTTAACGCAATGGAACCCAAAACATTGATCGTCACATTTTTTTGTGTTGATTTGTGTCATTATTCATCTTAATTACGAAATGCCTTCAAAGGTTTGGATGCGATTTTCATTGATAATTGTCCACTAAAACATTTTATTTCAATCGACTTACTATTAAAAAATAGAAGTCGTTCTAAGAAATTTCGTTTTTTCTTAGTTTGGTGTGAGTCCTAGTACAAAATAAAACTCGGAAAAGACTTGTCGATATATATATCGATGTATAACTATTATCACGTAAAAGTACTTGATGATACTTAATCGTTAGCTTTCACGTTGTGTTAAATGTTTATTCCAGACAACCTCTTTAATAATTTATTCAGCAAAACTTCCAGCTTCTCTAAAATTTAAAGCCTAAACCAAATTAAGTTTGTAGAAAATATCACTTTATAACTGACTTTCTAAATTTTGTGTAGCCAAATATTAACGTTTAAAATTATGTCGCAATCACTGAACACGAACTTCAAAAATTAATATTCAGCTCATTTATTTGGATCACACGATCTGAAAGGAATTATCCATACTCGACTTGCCACGGTGATTCGTTAGACGTGAAATTCTTCCACAACGACGCCTAGATTTGAGTGAGCCAGGTCCAACAGAATGAGATAAGGTTGTTCCGAGAAATTAATTGTAATGTCTATTGTTTGATATACTTTGTTCAGGAAATCGTTACAATAGCGATATTTAATACTGAAAAGATAAAAATAAATCATGGTTGTAACTAGTGGGAGCAAGACGTCTCGTCGCCGTCCACGTCTTTCTTTGATTTTTATGCCTTCCAATTCTCCCCCTACTATTGTCTATAAAAATCTTATGTGTTATGCGTACCCCCCTATGAGCGTAAAAAAAATATTATCGTCCTCGGAACCAAAAAATATGCAACCAACCTTCATCTGTGCTAGATGAAATGTTACTAATTAATGACCGTGCTGCACCAATACTAATTTAACTTACAATCTGTGCTACTCGTACAGTAACTTCTTAATTTGAATACAAGTTGTAATCTGTTGTCGTAGTCTATACTTCTAACATATAAACCTAGGTATAGTAGAATAAGTTTCCTGCCAGTCTCAAAATCAAATTAAAATTCTCTAAATTAAAATTCAGAATTTAAATTTATAAAAATATTGAAATGCTGATGTTGTAATATGTTATAATCTTATTAAGTATTCTAAATTTGTATCATATTAAGCTCATACATCAGTTACGGTGAGGTGAATGGAAAACTCGAATATATGAGCATTGACCAAAACGAGGAAATTTGAGTGCGTGGGCGAGCACTGCGGCGACAGGACACGAACTCGCGCCGAGAGCACGGACTCATGCAAATGTGGAAATTTCGGATTTACAAATCTAATGAGATATTCAAATTTAGGAGTTATTAACACAATTTGCATTGACTTTTATGTATTAGGTGATTATGTATTATGTGCGAACTAAATGTATATTATTTGGAGAATGTACAATCCTTGTTTGTCTTTTAAACTAAAGCGTTGTAGGGACTCTCGTTATTTGTGATTGCCTAAAGTTTTAAAGTAGAAAAAAATATATAAGGGATTATTTTGGTCTTAATATCATATACAAGGCTATAATAGTAGTAGACAATATTCTCTCAAGGTTATTATAATGAAATGACGCAGCATTCAGAAAAGGTACTCAATAAAATGCTGACTCCGATGCTGACAGATCCTATAAGTAAGCCCCTGAGAGGAAACAGATAAGGGCAGATTTCGGAAAGTATTATAAAAAATGTCGGTATTGAAGAGAAATGATAACTAGCGGTTTTTAGCGACAGCGGTACGCACAGCAAATGTAATGCAATTACACGAGATTGATGCGCGTTTTGAGACGCGAGGACGGCGAATTACTTCCTTATCTCCGCGGTATCCAGTTTTATGGCGTCTTTATAAAAAGGGAATGAATTCGAAATAAATCACGTCTTATCGAGAAAAAATCCAAATTTTCTTTGGGATGTCATATTATTTTTTATAGTTAAATTCATGAAATATTCTAATTTTATGAAAGATTATTATTATCAATACCTTATAAATATTCTATATTGCTATAATTTGTAGAGCAATTTCGTATCCAAACAATGCCGATCACATATATTTTTCTTACGCTTGACGCTGAGACTTCAGCGCGAAGCAAATTCGCTTTAAGCGTTGCCGCTCGTGGCTTTCAGAAAAACGTCGATGTTAAATATCATATCCATTTTTGGACTTTTGCAGGGATTTTTGCAGTATGATAATTATTTCACTGGCTACATCAGTTATGAAAATTTCAGCTTCTATAAAATTTTTACCAAGCAACATCACTAAGGACTGTCATAATACTGTTGTGAATGAATAAAGTTGCAAAGTAGCCTAATCGAAATACCCTTTTTAGAGCAATGTTATACGGGGCCAGTCGGGATGCAGAAAGTAAGTTAAGTAACTCTTATCGGATAGGATCTATTATTGGTTCGGTCTAAAGTTTTATTTATAGCCCGGTGTACCACATTGTTCTCATATTTTATTTCAAAATATTTCGATTTATATCATCCAAGAGTTCTTGTGGTGTGTGGTTATTTGGCATACGTCCTTATATAAGAATGTGTCGTGCCAAACTCAATTTTTATACCTACCTGAATTCATAGCTTGGAGCATTCGAGACATGAACCTCATCAGCTCTAGTATTATGGGTCATGACGAGTAGTGCCTCGTGAAAATAACTGAAATAATACAATGTAGTTTCCCACAATTGTCCCACAGTTGAAGGGCAATGGGAAATATTTTTTTCCTGTGACTTCTCACCTTATCCAATAATAATCAAGTCAAAAAACTATTGCCCAGAGCGTCAAGGAAAAACGTTTCACCTTGCTATTCAAGAACACTTCGGAATAATTTGTCATATGCTGACTTTTGCTTATAGAAAAGGGTTCAACATTATTCTGATGATCTCAACAATTTCAGTAGAACTATAACTTATCTATGCAATTTAGTCGCAGCTAACTCGCAAACCATTAGCGATTTCCTGTGGTTCCGGACAACCGTAATGTTTCAAAGGGTCACCACCAATTGAAATAACAATATCTTATAGCGAGCAAAGGCAACGGTTGATAATATTGTCATTAGTTTCTATCACGTCGTCTTTATAAGGACACCTATCTGATGGTCGGAATGGCGCAAATTGGGGGAGGCCTATGTCCAGTAATGGACCTTCAAAGGCTGATAGATGGATAGAATTTTAACAAGAAGGCGGATCGTTACGCAGAAGAGTTTGAACAAATTATCCTCCCAATAAAGATTGAACTAAGCAAAGATAACACCATAAGGGGAATTTATACAACTGTAATTTCGTCTACATTTAATAATATAAAGAGGAGAATACTCATTTTGCCTCTATTTATTTATATTTATTGTATTACAAACAAGGCCTATACAGGATGAAGTTAATGCCAGAAATTATTCTTTACTAATCAAATCATGGTGCAGGTGAAAATTTGTGGTAGATAGCAACAATAATATAATACAGAAAACAGCACATTTAACTATTGCTTACTTTCATTTGTTTTAGTAGCATTTGTCTAGAGTCTATGTAATATTTTTCAAGTGTTCCCTCGAAGTCATTTTGAAATGCCTGAATATCAAGAAATTCTTATGTTCCTACCACATCTGTGACCTAACGTGTTAATTATCGAGCTGATGTGGCAAAAATAAATATATACAGGCAAGCATTTAACGTGTTAAAGCATTCGGACATTGTCATTGACACTAACGCTAACGAAAATAATGGTATAGAGTAATTAACATGTTTATGTGATTGTAATCAATGTTAAATAGTAGGTTTGCGGTTGGTTCCATAATATACAAATTCCTGTTTTCATTACTACGACCATCTACTGTTCTATACCAACCGTATTGTCCACTAACAATACTCGTTCTACAAAGTATAGGCGATATAAATTATCATGATTCATTTCATTTCTGTTTATGATAGGATTTGTACTTCCGTTAAATAAGGATTCATTTTTGTTGTGAATAGTGTAGAGGAATTTATTGTACCTATTTGAAATAATGGTTTCATTTTGATCGAATATGTCTTGTTATAATTAAGACATCTATACCAATGTTCTTTATTAATTTAATTTAATTATTTTTATAATATAATATACACAAAAGTAATTTGTATTATATAGCTTCTTTGTGTAAAGGATAACAATTTATATCCTTTGTGGTTTATTTCGAAATTCAATGG
Organism: Calpodes ethlius; assembly: GCA_018251375.1. Lineage (NCBI taxonomy): Eukaryota > Metazoa > Arthropoda > Insecta > Lepidoptera > Hesperiidae > Calpodes > Calpodes ethlius. The sequence goes on from DWPA01001875.1 coordinate 16,329, forward strand.
ATAAATATAATAAAAATTCTTCCACATATATACAGATATATTAGTAACCATAAGAAGTCATATACGTACTTTATAATATTTTGTACGGGATTTATCAAAAATCAAGGAACATTGAAAATTTGACCATGTATGTACTCAGCTTAAAGGTGGTTGGGGAATAGGGAGAGGGTGGCAAATCAGAATTTTATGGCCAGGTTGTTTTTCATTGTACAGTAATAGATATGTATTGGGAGGCATATATCAGAATAATTACAGCCTTCAATTTTGAACAAAAATGCAATTAATATTTTTTTGATCCCACTTCGACATAAATATATATGGAAGTCCAGCGCAGCGGATTACGAACAAATTAAGTGGTTTTATCGCTGTCGTAGTGAAGAGTGCAGAAGAAATAAAGTAATAGACACCTAGGTGCACATGAAAAGGAAGGTTTTGGAGATCTAAGGAAATCATTCAAGTTGTAGACTATGTTACAGTGAGGTATTAAGTATTATCTCTTTTACTCACGAACATTTTAACATAGGAACTATGTAAATACTCTTGAATTCATTGTAATCAGAATCAACCACAGGCGCATTTTAATGCACTGTGACTGCAAGCAGATTTTTAGCTACATAATATATATTATACATATGATAAACTAGGCAAAATTTCGATTACTCAGTTCATCTATATATTAATATTTGAAGCGAAAACTTTGGACCCCTTTTTACGACTATTGCGCGGACGGAGGAGTATGAAATTTGGCACACTTATACTTTATATGTAGGAGAATAAATAAAACATTACGCACACTACCATGTATTTGACACGCACACGGATAATAAGACACATA
>DWPA01001876.1:0-17159 GCA_018251375.1 Calpodes ethlius
AGTGGGACAATTATGGGTTGCAATGATGATGATGTTCACGCCCCAAAGACGACAGAATTGATAGTTATCGTATTCTCATGAAACGAAAGCCCTGTAGGCCAATTGAGAGTAACCCTACCGGAAGCATATAATTATGAGACTCATTCACGATCAAATTGTGAGTGTTGGGTTATATATCAACAACTTATTTATTTGGCCACATTGTTCAATAAACAATATAATGTATAGTTGTACACGTACAGAACCCTAAGATAATTGGGCCAAGGGTGTAGGGTAAAAAAGTATTGAGGTTAAGTGCGCGTGTAACCTACGTATGCTGTAATCAAGTTTCTTTTCACCTGAAAACTTCTTGAACCTTGTTTACTGGCTACATCTGTTTACTAACATGTTGTGGTTGGAAATCAAACACGTATCACGTAGTTATACAACGTGGGTAAACATAACCTTGAAGACCTTGTTAACCCAAGTATATATTGTTATTGGTTACCCGTCCGCTGAGCTTTTAGATAATCTACGTCTTACGTCTACTGGAATTTAATTAATCTCACGTTTCCCTTATTTAAAGATCAACTGATCGTTACGGAGTAAATAAATAGTTTACCATAACAACTTGATAAATAAATTTTACTCTCAACCAGGTGTCAACCTGAAAAAGACAGCGGGCATCCGCTCCTGAAGACCGGTCTGAGTGGCGCAAATTAGGGTAGGCCTATGTCCAGCAGTAGACCTCCAAGGGCTGGTGGACGGATGAAATTAATTTTGAATAATTTAATTTTATTCGAAATAATAGAAGCGCGTATAAATAAAGCGATATTTTTGCTTATTTCGACATCTTCAAGTCATTAGTGAATAGACTTTTAATTGATTTTCTGTTTAGAAGTGATTTAGAGGTGGGTGCGGAATTCAAATCAAGTTTCCGAGTTCGGGAGACAAACGTTCAAACCTCTAGGCCAAAGGTTCATAATTTTTTTTTTGACTAGTGGACCCCATCATTACGCTTTTTGGTTTTCCGTTGATCCGCTTATAAAGTAAGGTAAGTTCATTTACGTGAGAATCAACACGTATTTTTTAAAATAATCATAGAAGTAAATAAAATTACTAAAACTAAAGTAACGGCCAGCTATTTGTATCAAATATTTGTGAATTCCTGACATCTTATGGACACCCAATTTTATTTATTCATAAACCCTCTGTAGATTGTCGTGAACCAGTGGGGGTCCTTGTGGACCACTTTGGGAATCCGTGCCCTAGGTTATGACTGCTATAAAACAGAAAACATTAATGTTAATATTATAGGTTCTACATAGTAATATATGGCTGAGTATTTCGTAGCAGGCGGCTGGGTGCCATCAACGGTTCGGAAGGAACTCAGCTGTAGGCCACACCCGGCCGGCGGCGCCGCGCAACCTAGATTCCCAGCTTATCTGACGACGGAAACGCATCCGTATTGCACGGAACGGAATTAGCACTCCCATTAATATACCTAGTTGCAGCTACACATTCTTGAAGGTTACTGGGCTAGGCTAGAATATACTGTTGCAAATGTTTTGAAATGTTAGTACAAAACAATAAGAGTAAATATAGGTACATACTCACAACCCCACACTGCGATTGTCTGCGTCATGTGTACTATGGACAATAAATAGGAACAATACACTTGCCGCGAACAGAAATTTAAATTAATTTAAATTTCTATACCTATATTTATATTCAAAGGGTCCTTTTGAATGACAATTACTGTAGTTTATTTTCATAAATCATCAAGCTTGTCTTACCTAACATTATGAGGCTGTCCTGTAATTAAAAGGCCTGTAGGATCCAATCTAAATTGACGGAGGGGTTCATGAGGAACTATAAACTTGTTTGGAGCCTCTTCAATTGCTAACATTGAGATGTATGTAATACTAGATGTTACTCGCGGTTTCACCCGCGTGGCAAAAATAACAGTAACTTTTTCTCCAGAAATGAGATGTTATTTCCCAATAAAAAGTAGCCTTACCATACCGACACTGACGGTTCGTTGTACCGTGAAAGAAGGACTAGGGAAGCTATTTTTTATCGCGAATAAACATCTAATTTCTGTGGAAAGATCCATTACGATCTATATTTTAGATAAATTCATTCACAATACACGAACGTCTGTGCACATAAAGAATTGAAAACATAGCCCGGCTTCCACTACCACGTAAAAAAATCTTTGTTGCATTTTTTCTTTTCGCTTGCCACGTGAATTAATTCTGATTTGCCTGTAATTATTTTTGATCATCAGAAGTGTCCTGTGAAGAGGATCCTCTCATATTATCTAGACTGCAAGTCGAGAGCCCTTGAACTTTTGGCTGAACTCGACGGCATCCATTGAAGATTTCAAGATTGATCTAGGATCGTGTCAAGGTACGTGAGCTACCTGTATCTCCTGCACGGAGCTATTTGTTTAGCGAATGCAAATTTTACAATTCATTTTAATACACTGCGATCAGCCATTATTAAACAGGTATTGTTTGCAGACGTAAACCAAAAATTACCGGGTGGATCACAACCTCGTGGAAAGGCAAAAACATAAGTTTTATGAATTCATATATATTCATATCACGTATTCATTATTACGTCTCATAATTGTCTCACTGTGGGGTTCGAGTCTCCTCTCACGATGTGAGGGGTACAGGCCATAGTCCACCACGCTGCCCAGGTTTGGCAAACTTTACGCAACGTTGAAATCGTTGATGAGCAGCATTCCTAAGAATGTTTTCCTTCATCGAAGTAAGTGATAAGTTTTAATTACGCATTATGGGTTATATGATATTCTCACTTTTTCTTATTAATAACACATGCATAATAAACGGTGATAATAATAAACGTTAATATAAGACACGCATCTGCGTGTCAAGCAATTCATCTGAATTGATTAGAAGATCGTAAAGCAATACGAAGTAAAGAGTGCCAACTAGATTACACTCCATAGTTTTATAATAACTCCAAAACGCTTACTTTTTTATCGGGATCAACAGTTTTTAAACATTGCGTTACCGTGATATCTACTATTTCTTTTAATGGCTACCCTTTTTATTGTAAAGAAATGCATCTATAGTTTTGCAAAGTGACATAAAATTTATAGAAATACATATAATAACATAGATTCATTTAAACATTGAGCACAAGGCCAAACCCCTAATTTCCAGCTACTTAGACCTCAATATGTCAGGAGGCTTAACATGGCCCAAAACTTGACAAACACTGACATTGATTTGCGTTACAGAAGTCCCTAGACGCTTGTATAATGTCATGTGAGGTTGTTACGTGAGTTACATGTGTTCGCTAATTGTAAATGTTATTCGGCAGTAAAATATTGATCACGTATATTGGAGTAAATTAACTTGGTACATGCAAAAATGAAGACTGTGAACCGGTAGAGATGGTCAAATAAAGACTATATCAATCAGCTGAGACAAGGTTTAAGGTTAATTTTCTGGCCGGACTGATTATTATCAATATAGTGATTGTGAAATGTTGTTCTTTTGCTTTATTGTAAATCTCTTTAATTCAGCTTTACTTACTGCAATGTTAGCCTCAGACATTCCACTCTATTTAATTCTCTTAGTCTCATTGTAAAAATGTCAAGAATAAACAAATCTTGAATATTTGTGATGAAGTTATTATGAAAATCTGTTGTTTCGACGTGTCATGATGTACCTATCCGCGGCTATAAATGTTCTGTTTTAGCATTTTAGGGTTGTTATATGTCTGTATTGGTCCAATCTTGTAAGGCGAATAAAAGTACTTCTTTCGTTCCGATAATATGCATTTCCATGATAATGATGCCCTGATACTTTGCTCAAAATTAACTTCGATTCGAAAAAAAATCTACCAAATAGATGTAAAAAATCTGACATTAATAAAGCGTATTTATTTGTTTCTTTAGATCGACACCAGGCGGCGCTGTTAGCCACTTCAATTGCCTGTATTACAATAAAATGAGTTCCGTCTTTGTACCCGTTATATTTAATTATACCCGTTGTACTAAATTTATACCATACTAGATGTTACCCGCGACTTCGCACATGTCTGAGAAATGGACAGTAATAAATAAGTTGTTAATTCCTTTTATCAATGGGTGTGCCAAGCAACGCTTTGTTTTTAAACAGTTACTTTCATTTGGCTGAAATATACTTCGTAATGATTCTTCCGACAGAAATAAGATGGTTTTTCGCGGTGAAAATTAGTAGTACTACTCATCGACTTTTCAACTGTCTCCAAACCAAAAATCATATCATAAGGATGCTCCGTTAAAGAAGAACATACTAACACACTTTCGCATTTATCATATTAGTATAAATTATAAATACCAGTAACAAAATGTATACTACTTCTCATAATATTTTTGTACGGTCACGGCAATCTCGCGGCTTATGTCAATGGCACAATTTTCAAGTTATAACACTTAACATTTATTAATACATTATATACATTACTTTTTATTATATGTTTCATACGTGTACCTATATTTCAAGCATCCTTGTAAAGTTTTAACTTGAGTTTAGAACTATCTATACTCTGTTATTGACCTATGTGCGACGAGGGCACAAAGTTTGGACCGTTAGGATGACGAGGTGTCATCCGTGTCTCAGTTTAGTATTTAACCTACATCAATTTATCTTAATATTAACGTTCGCCTATAAATTTTACTAGCAAATCTAAAGCTGAAATCTATAAAGCGTACCTACTTAAACTTTGCGCAGCCTGAACATTAACTTAAAACAGAGAAAGTATTTCTGGTGTAATTATTTAATCATTTTGAGCTGCTTACAAAAAAAAATCGATGAGTTAGCATAATATGTGTTTAGTATTCCACCATAAATAGTGCCCCAAAATCAATAAGGCACTTGTCGTGTAATTCGTGTTTTATATATATTTTTTTAGTATTCACAAAATAACACAAAATAATTTCAATAATTTTTTGGCCTAATACGTATGCGTATTGATTTTTGTTATAATTCAATCCTTTCGACTTAACTAATATTTTGTCTGACGACTCTGGTTGAACAACTGTATGATAAAAGTATCGAAACATCAAACAAAGTATATATTTATTATAAATAAATATTATAAATAATAGTAAATATTATTATAATATATATATATATTTATAATAAATAAATTGTAGTTGCCTACCACAAGTCCTCACCATCACTGGGTTGACTAGTAGAGAATGCCAATAGGTATTAAGTTCGCCCTTTGTAAACCTTAATTTTAGCATGTTACAATAAAGATTAAATAAATATATTAATTAATTAAAGTATGAGGAGTAACGAAACACACCAGTTATACCACAACCTACATCAGATCTATCAGTTGTCATAGGTTTCATAGATAATACACTAATATACTGGCATAGTTGTATAGGTTGTCTGGAAGAGATCGTTACTCTAGGGATAAGACCGCTTGTTGTACTGAGTTCCATACTTATATATTAATCTATACTATTTTGGTGTACCGTAAAGAGGGTTTTGTTGTTATTTTTTTTGTCAAAATACTGCGATCCGTTTCTCGCTACATATAGAATATATATTAAAAATTTATATAATTCGTTTTATATCTTTAACACTGCCCCTACAGTCAGATAAATTTTAAGACAGCATGTCAATAAATTCTGAATTAAAGTTTTAGTTAAGTACAAACTTAGCTAAGATTTTTGTAAGACAATCATGAGCGAAGGCTAAACACGTTCGTAGATCTCGCCCTAAGCCTCAAATTATATTCTAAGTGTCTTCGTCTTGAGACGTTTCAATTATTCCAAAGTGATTATGGTAAATGTCTTTCATTGCAATATTTGTGGAAATATGGAAGCTTAAAAAGATTTTTGCACTGCGGCGAGTTCTATAATAAACCGAATATAACAAAGATGGTTTATAAAAAGAAGCAGGAAAACGACTCAATTGATACAATAAATCTTACGTCATTACGGAGAATGCTTTTTAAAAGAATAATGTGTGTCTTAAAAGTGTACCATCAATAATTTCGAAGATGATATCATTCGGAAACTAATCACGTGTTAGTATAGGATTTTCTTCTGACTGGAAAAACAGGGTGGTAACCAGCCAGATAGGCCTTTAGAAATATAATAATGACAGTAAAAATATTTTTATGTTTTTCAATTTCGTCCAATGGTTAGCCGATAGACAATGATTTGTGAATTAACCCGCTATTTTTACTGTGTCTCAATAATATTTTTATTGTTTATCAATAACGCTTAAATAAATAAGTATATCATTACAATTAACAGGAGAAAGGCCGAGATTTATGTTGCCTCTTTCGATACCTGCTGCATGTCTACCGGCATGGCTTCGGATGCTTTTCCGTATTATTTTAATGAGCCCTTGTTGTCCAAACACATTGATTTAAATCATAAATGTGGTAATCTAGTGCGATGAAATATTATTAATCACCAGCAGTCTCGCGCCAGCTACCACCGATCGTCCCGAAACAGGTATACATATATTATACAATATATAACAAAATATAAATGCAAAATTGTTTGTTTGCAACGGAGCGTCGTCGCTATGGTATGATTTTTAATTCGGAGATAGATAGGATGACGACAAGTACTATATGATACTTTTTACCGCAAAAAAACAACTAATTTTGCGGATAGATCCATTACGATTTATATTTCAACCAAATTAAAGGAAGTGTTTAACAACAAAGATTTACCATTTGATATAATCATTAATGGAAAGAAATAGACAACCGTTTTAATGCTGTCCTTTTCACACACGCGAGCGGAGCCGCAGGCAACATCTATTAATTAAATATACCGCAAAAAATTTAACCGTCTCTGGAACTGCAAATAGTTATCGACAAATCGAATCTAATGAGAATAGTAAACTAAAGAGAAGGAACAAAGTTTACCGGCAATTAGATGACAACTTCAGGTTCATTGAATTACCAAGTTTATCGCCGTTCGACTACAATGGACTGCTCGACTGCGAAGGTAAAGGAACTAATTAACACTTAAGGCAACCAATTTTGTTTTAATTCAATAAAAGTTCGCTTTTTCAAACTTTACTTAGAGAAACGAAAATATATCGGAGGTGAATCTTTAGCTTTTCGTTAGGAATTGCAAAAAAATAAGTAAGTGATTCTTTTTGGGCAAACAAAAAAATAACAATTCCTTTTGCCGTTGGTAGGTCATCTTATTTGAATAAAGCCATATATATTATGAAATATTTTGTATCACTCTATGTTCTGTATAACATGTCGAAACCTATGTCAAATACCTGTTTCTTAATGTAATCAATTATATTCCATTAAATTACTTATTTCTACAACAATCTCACTGATTAGATCACATCTAAATAGCCAACAAATGATCTGATAAGTTGATGGTGAGTGGTCAGCGCTGCCGATAATCGTATTAAGTGTAACGTGAACATCGCCGCCGCAGACGGCCCAGAAGTGGGGACACGATTATCATAAACTAATTTTAAAGCGGCCATAATTTTAGTTTGAATCTTTGGTCCTTCGAGCTTCGAAATTATGTAGATACTCAAAACGGAATTCTAACATATAACTTTGTATGTAGGATAAGTTTAATATTCTTGTCTTAGAATAATAAAGCTTAAAACCGCAAGAGAACCATGTAACCATTTCAAGGAAGCCTTTCTAGGCTACCTTGGTAAAAGTTAAATGTTGTTATAAACGCTAAACGCTAATACACTCATACCCCCGCAGTAGGAGACCCTGTGTCGCGAGCGGCATGGACAACACAAATAACACGTTACTAATACTCATGACCCGAGAACAAATATTTATCTGTCACATAAATATCTGCCAGGCCGAGAATCAAACCCTTCGCTTCGCAGGGTCACTACCAACTAGGCTATAGGGCCATCATATTATGTATGGTAAAACATATTACCCTTATTTGTTTTATTAGGAGCAGAAATAACTTTCCATTGTCAAACATTCCCACACTTATGTGCCCGTCAACAACCATAAGTAGATAAAATTACCACATAGGTAGGTACAATCTGTTTATACTGAAGTAACTTTAGTCCAACATGATATTGAGAAAGTTACCGACTAGACGTTATATGTCTATGATTCCTGTCTGCTGCATGCGCCCCTCGATATTACCGTCCCTGTGAGAGAAAATGAGATTATTATTTATTTTAAAGTGTATACAAAAATCTTATTCCATATTTTCCGTTTTTTATACGTACATTGTTTCCAGCCGATGAGATTATTACTTCATACGAAATATTTACACTTGTATCTATAGCCAACTTGAGTTGAAGTTTTTACAAAAAAAACTATTTTTATTACATTGCTAAGAATTTGAAAGAAGTATGAAATGTCAAAATTTTGATTACTCTACGAATTAGTTGCTTAATTCGTTACTTACTACTCAAGTAAACACTTTAATTAACCTATAGATACAAGTGTCAGTCTCAAAGTCAAAATAATAAACAAAATATCATCATATATCTAATGCCGGAAAACATCTTGAAATTTTCTACCGTACTGGACTGAATAACCATTACAAATATCTACCCAAACGTTCAAGAAAACTGTTTTATGACACTGCTCCTAATGCGTTGATTAGCGCGTTAATAATGACTAAGCAAATGTGACCAATAGTTTAGCGCACCAATTGACACAATATTTACGGGAAATAACTTTTTGCACAGAATTTCATTAATGTGCCAAGCTTTAGATTACTGCGTTAATGAAGACGCAATTGGAAGCAGTCGTTAATATTAACATTAACGTAGATATTGTAACAATTATGTTATTTTGTAACAATTATGTAGATATTGTAATAATTATGTTACAATATCTTATACTGTAACAATTATGTTACAATATCTTTATTAAAAAACAGAAAAATATTATCGCTTTTAATCAAAAACGTTATAAAATATTTGTCTTGTATCACTATAAAAATAGTTTCTACAGAGCTATTATTTTAGTCGGAGGGCCATAAATTGACAAGAGTACATTAAATGGCAACTGTTTATTAGTTTTCTTAATTAATTTATGGTTTGTAGTGTTTAATAACGAAATAGAGTCACGGAATAGCGCGGCTGTTGGTCTCGATAGCGATAGATAACTATAATAACTAAGGGCGCATTTTCAATGGTTGTTATTGGAGTTACTCCGCATACGACTGACAACGACTGTAAACGACTAATCAAATTCATCGGATATGAAGGTATGCGGGATGCAGTGACACAACAATGAGGCCTCAGTCACGACTGTTAATCAACATTAATCCTTAATTCAGGGCAAATAGGGTATTTTTTCGCATGGATATTAATTGCTGTTGGTCTTGAGAGCCTTTATAGTGTCACACGAACAAAAAGGTTTTGATCTTTTGTCTAAGTAGGAGGTATGTCTGTTTAGTTCGACTTACTCAAATGAATTGCTAGACTTGTGTCCAGCGACTAATAAAACCGTTATTTTTTTATTTTATTCCAGCTCCACAGACGGTTCGTCCGTGCTTTTTTTGCCTGTATTTTTTATATATTTTTATTTACATAGCTCCGCGTTACCTTTGCTGCCGCTGCCTTTCTTGGCCTCAGGGTTATTTTTCCCGAGGACAGGTAGTAGCGCATTACATTTCCATAAAACCGTTACTCGTTGACACTTATGGTAGGCAGTACCTATATGATATTTGAAGCCGAGGCTGTCCAATAAAACCAACGTTCACAAGCTAAATCTCCATTTAACTTACGATTTTCAGTAACGGGTCGATGTACAATGTTCAATTATTTTATTTATGCATTTTACTTACCTAAATACCATGCAGAACAGAATTTTTCCGTATCCCGCGTGCGAACCAAACGGTCTATGGAAATACGCCTTAAGTCCCTTAAGTTAACTATATATTATTTATGATGATTAAATTAAATTTTCCTTTCTATTATTTTGATTGTAAATTACTGTAAATAATCCTTGTTTACTTATCGTGTGGGTAAACGAATTATTAAAAGGCTCACTCAGTCGATAATAGAACCATTTCCCACAGATGTTATAATATTATTATTGTATTTTTTCCTGGAGTTTCACACGGAATCAACATCGTCGGTTATCATCAAATTCCTGGCTAGAAAATTAATTGTGCAAGGTTCATTATTCATTGTTGTTCTTTAACATTGTGTATTCATAGTTCATCGTTCAATGTTAACTCTTCACGTTAATTGCTTTGTTATTGTTATTGTTTAAAGTTCAATGTACAATGTTTATAATTGGTCACGTTTCATCTGAATAGTACATCTGGGTACATTGATATGGATCTGAATATCATCAACACTGAGGAATTACAATGAAATTGATATGAAACCTAAGTTTGATATGTAAGTACTCGTACTATTTCAATATTATCAACACCCATAATAAATGACATTAGAAAACTCATCTCACGATGTTATAAATTTCGTGTTTCAATACTAACATTATAACGTTAACATCTAAATATCTGTAAAAGTTTGACAAATGCATAACTTTCCTCGTGTGGTATTCTAGAGCTTACATTTTTATAAAGTAAATTACATTGAATATATTTTGCTATCGTAGTATTTCAATATTCCTGATAATTAATAAGATCCCTTAGTTATATAAATCAAGTCTCCGAACTTTAATTTTTTATCTATCATGGCGTTTCAATATCTCATGTTGAATGGCTAATTCCTAAGTAAATAGTAAAGTTCCCAGGTTCAAGACCATCCTATGCTATAAGCACGAACAAACTGACAAAAAATCATTGAAATATGTTGGTAAGTTAGTGTCAAACACGCAATTACCATACGACGTTGGTTTAAAGTTTTCCGTTCAATATTTAACAACACGAACCGGAGATGTTATTGTTCACGGCGATGCGAGGGGAGCCAACGAACTGGTAACACCAACAACAGTAATCTCATCATAAAATGCACGGCAGTGTCACATGTTAATTTGCACATCTATGACCTAAGGGCTATTACACACGCAGTGGTTGTCTGCTGCTTTTGTACAAAAATAGTAACATAAATAAAAAAAATATATTATGACAATATATAGTATTTCGTTTAATGTCATGTAATTTAGTGTATCTTAATACAAAATAATAAAAAAAAACATATTTAAATAGTTGAGTTTTTACTGTACAAAAAAAATTCTAATACTATTTTTTCCTCTTCATTAATTAAAGAAATATTCGTCCATTTAATCTATTTCTAAAAAACACATTCACATAAATTCAAAGCCTTAGTCGTAATTTATTTATTCAAGAAACATACTGTGACGTTTTCGATATCTAATGAAGCTCAACTTATCAAAAAGAGCTTTATCCAAACGTTAGATATTTTCCATCATTTCACTTTCCATCATTTTTATATTATATAACTGTTATAATGCCTGGCGAATGCTCAGCCGGTTATAATAATTTATATTTACCACCCTGCGTATATGGAACACCAGAGAAATTATCAATTTATTCTCCTGAATATCTTGAACTCGTGGAAATATTTTACTATCTAACTTAATAATTCTAACTAATTGGCGACCAGTACCACAAAACACGTTCCATCTGAAAAATCTTTACTTGAAGTGCGTTGACTCTCAGCTTTCAGACGACATATTTCGCCGTAACCCTACGTCAATATTTATGTTTTGTTTATGGAGTCCACGCTACAAACTGACGGGTGCATTTAGCTAACAAAGTTTCGGACCACGCTTATACGGTGAGGTGGTGAGTACCCAAAAAAGTTTGTCTATTATTTAGTAGTAAATTAAATTTAACATTATCTCAAATTTCACTTCAAAAGCTATAGAGCTTCTCAGCTTTTTGTTTAAAAGCTATACATTTGGGTGTGAATTCGTCTTCTTTGAATACGATTAAATTAGTGATCAAATATGACGTGAATTAAGCAAAATATCACATATTTTGTTAACTTTGTCTGTGTTATTGTTAATCGTTATAGAGATTCCTTACATGGAGACAACCTTGAGCGTAGTATCTGAACGCACGTAGCATCAAATTGTATTGGTCATTGAAACTAAAGCAATGTGTGTAATTGAAATTTCATACGATAAGACGAAGTATAGCAGTGATAGCCTAGTGGCTCGAATGTTAGTTCCCCGAACGTGGCGGCGTAAGCTCGAATCCTGTACGCCCCTCTAATTTTCAAGTTATGTGAGTATTACAAGTAAGTTATCACATGCTTCGGTGAAGGAAAACATCGTAAGAAAACCTACATGCCCGAGAATTCTCCATAATGTTCTCGAAGGTGTGTGAAGTCTACCAATCCGCACTTGGCCACCGTGGTGGTCTATTGCCTGTACCTCTTACATTGTGAGAGAAGACCCGGGCCCAACAGTGGGATAATTGTGGGCTGTGATGTTGCAGAGAAAGTAGTTCTGATTCAGCTTAAAAGAATTGACCCAAACAAACAAACTTACAAGGAAACAATCAAACATCGTAAGTTAATGAACTTTAATTTGTAAAAAAAGATTTAATGATAACACTTATCTAACTCCGAAGTTCTGAAAGAAGCCTTTCATACTCTTTTCCTTTTAAACTTTCATAATTAAAGAGCGAAGATGACGATACCCAGCTATGAACCCTAATGGGTCGCGATACTTCGGATGTTGATCATCATAAGTCACTATACCGACGACCTTTGCTCGCTTCACTGACTTTAATTAAACGTAATCGTCCATCGTCCCAGTGACGGAGTCGCTCGGAGCCACGCACCCGTGTGCGAGTGAACGACTCGACACCAACTTCCTGTACAAACAACGTTCATTGGATCAACCTGTATGAACAACAATCCGTGAGGTTTAACTTGTTGACACTACTAACAGGACCCTTCAGACTGGATATAGTTTTATAGTTACATATTATATTGTTTTAGAGTTAAAACCCACTGAGCTGCTCAACCTTATTTCACGTCTGTCTGTGCGTTACATTAGATTTGTTTTTGCTAATTTTTAATGGACTGAGGGAAAATATAATATATTATATGTATATATGGAATTTGGTGACCTAGTACCGTTTACGCTATTTTTAAAAAAAATAATAGTTATAATAAAAATAATAAGTAGCAGCACCACAGTGTAAAAAAGGCTATGATTAAACATTTTTGAGCATTCCTAATGGTAATTATATTCCTATTTCCAAGATGTAATGTCCAGCCATATATATTTTGTCTTCAAGAATTATTGGTCCTTCAAACTATCTGGACAGCCTATGGAAACGTTATGTCGTTTGCTCATCAATGGATTTCATAATTTCCAATTTCTCATCAGATTTTTATTTCGATCCCGTAGTACTCTAAATATATCGTCTTATTTCAGATACGTTTCGTAACAGAAAAGATATGAAGGTAAGAAAACGTATCAATGTGAATTTCCACTCACTCCCCTCTTGACCGTTCAAGAGTTACGAGTTGATTGCTTTTCAAAAGCGATCAAGCCGAAATCCCGGCCGTTGACGCCCGAGCCAATCTGACCCAAAGACAGTCCACAAAGTTTGATGAACCACTGAGATTCAAATATATTCATATTGGAATGGCCCATATATTTTTAATTAATATTTGCAAGTTGACGGTTTGCAATAGTTTTAATAAAGAGTAATATAATAATTTGAAATAAACCGTGTACGTATAAGCCAGACATTTTTTGCTGTATTTATTATTATATAACCTACTAGTTGGGTTGCCAATGATTACAGGATTAGCTTTCTTTGAATTAAACTCTGCTCTAAATATACTAAAAAATATGTTAGGAACACTCTTTGATTTGAAAAGATACGATATTAAACTTATTAATCGAGTTATCGTCTATTTGTTAATCACGGATATTAATTCTTTGTAATTAAGATCTTTAAGAAACATCACATCAACAACATGCTAAAATTTACATCTTTTTACGAACCCAATACTTAATCAGTTTAAAAATATTTATAATAAATATTAATAAAATGTAATTACTATTTTGAGAATCAAAATAATTGTATTCAACTTTATGAATCACAGCAGCCTATTTTTGTCTATTTCTCTGTCATGTGAACGTAATAATCTGAAAATTTAGCATATGAATAAATAGGTACAATACAGTACGGTAAATTGAGTGTAAATTGTATTCAGTTGTCGGTCCTTATATCGGTACATCCGTCTGTCTTATGATTATTGCCACCCTAACTCCCTCTGGCAGCAAACGATCGCCATTTGTATTTGTACTGAGAGTCGTTTTATTCAAAATAAAAAAAGATTTTATAAAGTCGTTGAGGTTTACTTTTTCTGTTTTAAGCGTCACCGGCCCCAAAGTATTCGTGGGTAGACGAAAATTAATTCCGAAAATCTAACTTAATCCAAACTTAGTTGACGGCCGTTCCGATTTAGTTTAGTTCCCAAGAGAATTTGTCTCACGTCAAAACTTCAATGTATAGTATAACGACAAGTTATTTAGTTAATACTAAGTTAATAACAATAGATTTCCGCAGCAGTTGCTATCTGGTACGAATATATTTATAGATAAAGTTTATACACCTGTTTCTCCGTACACCCCACGGATAGAGCTGTAGCGTGAGGTATAGTTCGGTCACGTCACGTCAAATTATATAAGAACTTGGTTAGAGACACTTTTGAACTGTTGAATATAAATAAAACAATCAAATATCGAATAGTAAACACGCTAGTCGAGGCGTTCGCTCGTCTAATTGACAGAAAGGTGACAAGGGCAGCGCCACTGTCGACTTGTGCATGACATTTGTTCAATACGTCACAATGAGTGTAAATAAAATAAAAGTTTGTCTTGACTCATTGTTGCTAACGTGTTGCACTTTTTTTTCTACAGAAAATGTCATTACCTTACTTTTTTTAACGTAAATATTGAACGAAAAAGAGTTTTAGCTACGGAGATTACAGAGTAGGATGAATACCACATTCTTGATATAGATTACTTTAATAATCGCAGGTTGGCCTGATTATCGACCTTCACCGGTGAATCGTAACATTCATTAATATGGGATTTTTTCAGTTACATCAATGAAAAGTCTATTAAAAATGTATATTCGCTTCTCTGTATTTTCATATTATGACGTCCCTTTTCAATAAAATTTACAGTGTAAGTGGAATCATTTTGTTAGGATTTCTTAGTCAAACTAGAACTGTTATATATTTTCATAGTCTGTTCGTCTAAAAAGTAAAAAGATTAAGCACTATACTTTTCTACAATTCTATACTTAGATACTAATATAACAGCTTTATCTTTTTTACTAAGCGCAGTAATGACCACTCATAGCTATCGCGTTATGGCTGGTTTGGTAATGTGAAAAGTTGTCCATTTCCTATATCTCTATCAATAAATAACACAGAGTGATTTAAACTTCTAAACCGTCCCTTATCTTTTAATAAAGTCTATGATAAATCTCTGAAGTTCCGACTTTTCCCTCCGAATAAGTTTGTTTTCATAAGTCGTTCCATATTTAAAAAAGCCAAGTTCAATGACCCCTGTTACAAATATTACGATGTACCTGGTCTCCTCCATTTGTACCATTAGTACAGAAATAAGTATCTGAGCAGACAATCGATGGGATCTCGACGAAGATTGATAGGCTTGTCGAGTAAGCACCAAATGCATCGTTATTTCCTCGTCGATAAGTTACATTTTTCTGAAAATCTGTAACGATAAAATCGTTTATCACAAAAGCTAATCTGTTACAAAGACAATAAGGCACACAATGGGTTGATGAATAGCTCTCCCCCAGTGGGAACGGCAGCAGGTGTACGAGTCACCGAACTGGCCTATATTTTTATTTTTTCCTTCCAATATGCTATATAAAGTTTTATCGTTAAAGGATTACCATATTTTATTTTTAGTTCGTTAAAATAGTAAATGTGCGTATTTGTTGCTTGCATTCCTTTATTAATATGTTTTGGAAACAAACATATCGTCAATAACGTTATAAAAATTGTATAATATCAGGCTTAAACGCATATGTTAGGAATACTATGAATCTTAACATATAATAAAACTATAACTGAGCGCTAAAAATATAATGAAAAATTCATAAAACGGGGCCTTTATATGCGTAAGGGAATCTTAAAAGAACGCAAGGAATGCTCGTCGGATTTGAATGCAGTTTTCAGGATTATATTGAAATGGGCTTCATTGAACATTTCGTTTTTTCATTAGAATCGCTAACAAATAAAAAACTGGACTGAATTTGATGAAACTCTGATGGGTTATAATTTATACATAAGTATATACATAGAGTCGAAGATGTGACTTTGTGCTGTTATCGTTTGACAGCTCAAATTAAGAAGCGTGTTATGGACGGAACGAACTGTGCTAAGCACGTATTTAGTTAAGATAAATTTTGGAACGAAAAAATTCTATTGTTGTGTAAGTTTGCCTGTTCAAAGTTTTCATTTCATCAAGTTTAAAATCATAACGGTTACGCCATCTGTTCTATAGAACTGCCACCACGGATACATATAGTTTTGACTTAAAGTGGATGGACAATGCGTAAGATTTTTAGAGTGTAGTATAATTCCTTCCACTAGTAAATTCAAGCCGACGCACCCTTCTTAACAAGGAGACAAAGACGTTAGAACCTTCCTTTACTATCACGGCTTTGTACCACCGAGTTTAATCCCGACATTCTATATTAATGGGTTTTTAACTATTACCCTCTTCTTTATAGGGAACAGTTGGTCGTAACTATTATTAGACTAGCTGAACCCTGCACGCGTTGCTACGCCAAATGAACTACCATGGCAATATGTGTAATTCATGGGAATGGCAGTGGACCACCTATCGTACACAACAACTTTGCTAAATATCTTCACGTGAATAAATATAGCGTTTGAGATTCTATAAAGGACATACAGACAAACATTCATTTTTATATATTAAGATATTCCATGGGAAAATCAATAAACCCTGAAAATTGTTTTGAGAGAAGACGTTGCACTACTAATGTGCCAAAATTCAAGTTTTTAATATTTATAGTTACGTAGTTAAGTTCATTTTTAATTAAAAAAACAAACCCATTTTTTTCCCTATCCTGTAGGAATTTCGAAAAATCCTCTCTTATCACTTGCCTACGTTACATACCTAATCTATGTGCAAAATTTCAGCTCTGTAACTCAAAGGGTATAGGCAGGGCAATGATCAAT
>DWPA01001877.1:0-17158 GCA_018251375.1 Calpodes ethlius
TTTTCAATTGATATAGTACTTTACATTGCAATACATTTTTGACATATATTTCACTATAGTGCTCATAATAATATTGTTTATAAAGATTCACAAGCAAATACTTCCTTTTACCTCAACATTGTATTTCTGGCAAAAATCCTTGTATTCGGGATGACTCTGTTTTAAAACATGGCTAATTATAGAATAATATTAATTGAAATAATGAGTGGGTATTGTTGTAAGGACATGACGGCTCTGCACAACTTTATCATGAATTTGAATATTAGGTATCCTTTAATTTTATTGTTGTGTAATGTTGCGATTAATTATTTATGTTGATTTTCACTTGGATAGTAAAAACATCATGTTGCAATAATAAACACAAAATGTAAGCCAAAACTAGAAGTCGAAGTGTATTTGTTCAGTTTTTTAGCAAGATAAAATCTTGATCAGTAATATCTATAATACATAAGTACAAAAGGAGTAATACAAGTGTCATTCTTTCAGTTACAAATAAACATTTGTTAATTTATCTATTTGATTTATTGACCAATCAAATAATAATGCAATATTAGTATGTTTTAATTTAAATTATTATGACAATGGTATGCATTATCTTAAATATCTTAGTACTGGAAATAAATGCAGTCAAAATTATATTTTGGAAGATCAAATAAATTTTCATTGTATTAAAATGTCACTTATGCTTTTTTATTATAAACTAAAATTGATTATTTAACAAACTGTTTCAACAAAAACACGTAAATTGCCATGTACAGGCTCTTAGTAATTTTCTGATCAAAAAAAACCTGGAAAATATATCATGATAATTATTTTTTTTATTTAAACCTAATTAGTATATACATTTTGATTTAAGTAGGTATTAATTTTTTACTTCTAGTGAATTTTTACAAGCAGGAATCGCTTGTTAAAGTTCTCTTAACATGTGTGGCATGTTTCAGGAATATGAGTTCCTAGACTTGTCAGATGTGAAAGAAGCAGAGTTGAGCAGTTTGCAGAGTGCACTGTTCCAGCAAAACACTGAGACTCCTGTGTCCCCCGTCAACGCTGGTTGGACGAAACCTGCACTAGGTAAGTTATACTTAGCTCTTGAAACTGTTGGGCAATCGACGCGCTCTCGTGCGCTATAACTATCTCAAGGTTAGCGTCGGCGAGGAATGTAATAAGTAACCGTTTTCGGTGCAAATGAAAGTAATATTTTTAAAGTGAGCCACTTAACGTTTTAAATTTCAATTCGATTAAAATTCAGTCGTTTAATATTCATATGTTGTATATGAGCACGCCAAGTTCATGAAATATTAATCAATTTGTACATGGAATGTTCCCATACAGAAGTTTCATCGTGTTCATCGAGCACGGCGGATCCACCGACCGTGTCGAGCAGCCTGGATAGCCTGTCGGGCGGCGAGTGCGATATGGCGCCCCACTCGCCGCAACGGGGCGCTGCCGGCCCGCCGCCTAACGCACCGCCACCCCCCTACGTGCAGCCGCCCCCGGCCTATCCGCCGCCGCCGCCGCAATGGCCAGTTGCACCACCCAACGTATACGTCAGCCAGGTCACCGCTAACGTCAACGTCCACGGCTACATGGGACAATACTACCAACCCCCGCAACATCAGTACATCCCGCCGCCGCACCAAGTAGACCGTCCCCAGCGCAACCACAGGCGGGATCGACGCGGCAAACGGGCTCCCTCGCCCCCGCCACCGCAACCTCCGCCGTATTATGTGCCGTACTCGCAGTATTATCATCCTGCGACGCAAGCCCAGGGCGCACCCTTGTACCATTTGCCGGTGTATCAGCCTCTGGTGTATGGTCCGTACGCTTATCCGCCATACTATCCTGAGTACCCTATTCCAGTTGAAGGTGATACTGGAGAGAAGGGCCCCGATGAGTACTCTCAGGAAGTAGTGATGGAACAAGAGGCGGTCGATGCATATTATGCTGGTGCACATTACCCTGGTCCACCTTACGGTCCTCCGGTCGAACCTGGCGTGGAATACATCCCACCCATGTATATTCCACCACCTCATCACGCTGCACCAATACCAATACCGCAGCAACCACCTCCACATCAGTCAACGCCGCATCAGTTCAATGTTCACGCCAAGAATTTCGTACAAGGGCAAAATCACAGTAAAAACTACACACCAGAAAAAGTACAAGAACAAAAACCTGCGACGCCTACAGCTACAGCAGTCGAAGCCTTACCTATTAAGGATCTCAAAATTAATAATAAGGGACCTAGCAGTCCTAAACAAGATCGTCCTGCTGAAGTTAATGCTGCGAAACCAATAATGCCTGTTCCAGAAAAAGTTTCTCCAACCCTTAAAACGGATCCTGCAAAACCAGCATGGACGTCCAGTGATAAACCACAAGAGAATGTGGCAACTCCTCCTCAAAATGTTCAAAATATTGCATCTGGAAAGACGTTTGCACCCACTGCGGCCTTGCCGAGCAATCAACCTATCACTAAAGTTACACCAGTTGCTGGTAAAACTCAAAAAGGACCCGCGGCCCCCTTCTCTGGCGGTAAACAGCCCACTAAACCAATTGTGCCAAGCCAAGTCGCAGTCCCAGTTCAGCAGTCAGCATCGACACCTAAAGCTCCGTTTGGAAATAGACAGAAACGAGAGGGTACAACGAATCGTTCACCATCAAGTGACAATACTGAGAGTGATAAATTAGTAGTCGTTCCAGAACAGCAGCATATAAAACGCGAGCCGCCATTGCCACCAAGTAAGGCTCCAATGCCTATTTCGATTACACTAAATTCACAAGGTCCACCAGTGATTGTGGCCAATAAACCGCCATTCGGACATTCAAGGAAAGCGCCTATTGTTCCTGAACCACCGCCAGTGCCCCAACCGCCTCCGCCGGCGCCTACTGCTTCAGATTTCCCTCCTCCACCAACTCCGAGGAACAGAGGAGAGCCCGCGCCGCAGCCCGTTGTGCAACCTCAACCACAACCAGCTCCCGGAAAGTCTTGGGCTAGCTTGTTCTCCAACAAACCCTCTAATGTTACACCCGCCGTGGCCACTCCACCAGCAAGTACGGAAGAGCCGTCTAGTCCGACTACCTTGACACCGCCAGCTGCGCAAAATGTTCAGAAACCAGTTGCTAAGGTGCCCCCTTTTGATGCTTCGCCACTGCAGACTGCAGTGGTTGATAAGACATCCCCCGTTCCCAGACCAGTGCCGCCCACTACTGCATCAACGCCTGCAGTGTCTTACTCAGAGAAGACCTCCGTGAATGCCGTCAGCAATGTAAACACGACGGCACCGGTGAAACCACCTGCACCAGTGAACCAACCTGCACCGGAAGTTCGTGACATTCCTGTCCAAAAGGAGCCAACACCGGCGCTACCTCTTCCAGCCTCACCTTTCAGTGACGACCCAAATTCGTACAGGATGGGAGGTATGTATTTCTTTTTAGTTACTTCAATTGAATTATGTATTATAAATATATTTTGCTGTCGCTTATGACTTGTTGATACTATATAAAAGTAAAAGATTCGTGCAGAACTTTAAGAACTAAATATATACATACAAATGCCTTTCTTGAGCAGGCCAACCAATAGAAGCAGTATCACCTTGTCATAAGTGGTCACCTGTTGCACAGGCTCTTTATCACAGAACTATATTAATACTTCTCATCATCAAAATTTTGCGAACCAAGTAGACTGAGAAGAATTGTAATGTCCAAATAATCAGTATAAAACACCTATAAAATTATTCAGGTTGTATAATAATTTGTTCCAATTGAAATTTAATGTAATATTGTAATTTTCAGAGTTCCTCACAAAGTATCAATTGGATAACCGACCAGTCTCGTTGCTGCCTCGCGGTCTCACCAATCGTTCAAACTACTGCTACGTGAATGCAATCCTTCAGGCCCTGATTGCCTGCCCGCCTTTCTACAACATGCTGAAGGCGCTACCCTATCAGACACGCCGCGGCAAGTCTAGCACACCTGTCATTGATTCCATGTAAGTCGAGCGAAATAATATGGATTTCAATTCAGTCATTATCTCCATTATTTTGAACTGACCCTCAAACTTAATTGCTGGAGAGCAAGCCTCCCCGACATGGCTCTCTTGCAATATCCTGTAATTTTTAATTGTCCTGTATTTTTTTTTTAATCAACTTGAAAATATAGCTTATGCCACTCATTGATTTATTATCATTCTGCATGTGAAAGAATTTATAAAATTAGATTACCTTCAATTATAAAATATGAACAAATGGCAATTACAATTATTTATAGGGGGAGCTTGAATGTTACTATTAAAATGTGTTGAGAATCTCGAATTTTAAACTTGAAATGACGTTTAATATTTAAGGGTGGAGTTATGTTACGAGTTCAGTCCTCTGTCTACGACGGCGCGTCGGGGCGCTCGTGGTGAAGCGAGCGGCAGTGGAACCGCCAACGGCTCCCTACCCGTGCCCGCTGGGCCTCCTCTTGATGGTTCCGCAGGACAGCGCGTATTACGGGCGCTTCGCCCCTTCCCAGGCTCGCAGGAGACTAGACAGGAAGATGCTGAGGAGTTTCTAGGCTGCTTGCTGAATTCTCTTAATGATGAGATGCTGGAGGTTTGTATACATTTATTCCCCAAAGAATAGCAGCCTCAAGAATCAGCCTTCAAAAATATAGATATCACAAAGAAGGAATTGCATTTTGCACTTAAAATATTTAACATATTGTGATTCATTTGTTCTGTCATTGATGAATATCAATATTCACCAACAGTAGAGGGAAATTTGCGAGTCTTAAAGTTATAGAAAGTATGTGATCCATGACTATCCCATTGTGAATTTGTGGACAACAAATAAGAAAAGATTTAAAGTTACATTGAAAGAGACGAGCTGAAATTTTTTTATTGCCATATCTTAGTGCCGTGCCTTAGTGCAGAGCCGTGCTTAGTATCATATATTATTACTTCTAAGGTCTTAACCACTATTTATGTCTTGGTTTATATTTGATCATAAATTCTACTACTTAAAAGTACATTTTAGTTGTTGTACTGCAATAATTGACAATCTCTTTATCCTTTTCAGCTGATGAAGTTGGTTGAACCAGAAGAGCCAAAAGAGACCACTGCTCGACCAAACGGTGTAGTGACACAAGAGCAGCCCATCGAAGAAGATGATGATGATGATGAATGGAAGGTAAATATTTTTGATGACCAGTTTTAAGTTGACATGCAAATTTATATTTACATCCGTTGTAAAAAATACTGTACTCACAACCTCTCTTTTAAAAATCCTTGTGTAGTCAAACATACAAAGTTACTGAAAATATATTTACCATATAAATATAAGTAAAAATAATTTTGTCACTTATATTAAGAATTTAAAGTTACTAACTGTATTTAACAATACAATATACAGTCCATCTAATGTCAACACAAAATTTACAAAATGGCATTATTGGATAAGTGAAATGGATCCTAGGCAATTGTTAATAAGAGTGTAAATAAGTTTATAATTGACCTTCAGAATTACTGCTATCATTATGAAAAGTTACTGCTTTACAAGGCTAACAATTGTTATCTATGATGGTCCTTCTATTAAGTGCACTTGTCATTCTTGATAATCTGTAAAGCTATTTGCCATCAAATACAATTATATTCAAACATTAACTTATCGTAAGTAAAAAATAACTGCCCTTTTTTATGTTCACCATTATCACAACATATGACGTCAACGCGAAAGTCAAGGCCCGTAGCCCACCACACTGGTCAAGTGCAGATTGGTAGACTGCACAAACCTTTAAGAACATTATGGAGAACTTTCTGGTTTTCCGGTTTCCTCACGATGTCTTCCTTTACCGAAGCATATGATAATTGACTTTGTAATACGCACATAACATTTTGAAAATTAGAGGCGCGCTGCAGGATGCGAACTCACGCCCTATCCGTTCGGAAAACTAACTTTGGAACCAATAATCTATCACTGCTATTTTTTACGATGGTATTCCAAATTTCTTTGTTATAGCATACAATTAATTCTAATGTCGTATCATGCCAGGTGATGGGACCACGCAATCGTGGTGCAGTTGAGCGTCGTTGGGCCGCTCGTCGCACGCCCGTTGCGGACATTTTCCGCGGCCGCACTCGCCTGCGGTTGCACCGCGCACCCCACCATGACGTCACCGACGCTGTACAACCATTCTTCACCTTGCAACTGGATATTGAGGTATATATTGATTTTAAAGAAAAAAAATGACTAATTATTGAACATGACATAATTTACAATTAATTGATTATTTTACATCAGAGACATGTTTTAAGAATTTTTCAATATTCATCTTGAAAGTCAATAAAACATGTCAAATTGCTAATTAACTCATAAGTCATATTTGCAAAATTTACTATGATGGTGTATATTTTTCGTCTCCGAGAATGATAAATAATTATCACTGAAATGAGGATACAACTTACTGAGTTTCACTGAGTTACAATAGCTTTATAAACATCGCTATATATTATTTGTAACCTTTCAACATTTTTGTTGCAGCGTTCAAACACAGTAAAGGATGCATTAGAGCTGCTTGCTGGTAAAGACACTCTGGAGGGTGTGTCGGACGCGTGGCAACAGCTGTCGCTCGAACAGTTGCCAGTTGTGCTTTTGCTGCACCTGAAATGCTTCCAGCTGGATTCTGAATGGCACACCGCGAAGATTGTCAAGAATATTGAATTCCCCATTGACTTGAAGATTGATCCAAGTATGTGTTGTTTAATATATATTCATATCCCATAGTTCTGTTGGAAAAAGAATTTCACAATATTTCGTCGTCGTTATTATCGTGTATTGTTTATTAAATTTTTTCTAATAATTCTAAATTTTATTAGTTGATAACAAAAAAATGAATTCTTCTTTAGTAAAGGAAAACATGAGGAAATTTACCAATGACTTTTCCAAAACTTTCTCAGTTGTGTGAAGTTTACCAATTAACTAAGACCTCATTTTATGACAGGAAACCTGAGATAAGCAGTACAATGATATTGATTGTTATACAACAGAAACTTACCATGATGTACTTATTTTTCGTCTCTGAAATCGTCCACAGTGACGTTTCTATGTGGTCAACATTGTCTGAACATATAAATATTGATTTATATTTCGCAATTGTCAGGAACCAAACATTAAAGTTCTCACATAACTTTACAGAGATCATGTCATCCAAGTATACTACTAAGCAGAGGCTGTACAAGCTGTTTGCAGTGGTGTACCACGAGGGCGTGGAGGCTGTGAAGGGTCACTATCTTACTGATACATACCATGGGCAGGCAGGATGGATCAGGTAACTAAATTTATTGAATCTTTAACATTAAAAAAGAGCTTAAATTCAGCAGTTCAAAGCGCATTACTTGATCTATTCATTTTCCTTGTTCATAAACTCAGTGAAATGAGTTATAAGTTTCGCCTAATTAATTTTGTATCCTTCTCAGTTCGTTTTTATAGGGCTTGATTCACAATGATGTCATTTATTTTTCGTCTCCGAACAAGTTAATTACTTTCATGTGGACAACTGTTACTGAGTATTCTAACTACGATAATTTCTTATTAATAGATTTGAAATTCGTAAATGAAAATTATTTTAATATTTTCAGGTATGACGACTCGACTGTAACGCAAGTGACTGACGTTCAAGTACTGAAGCCGAAGCCACCCCGAATGCCTTACTTGCTCATGTATCGCAGACATGACACACTCCCCGCCCATCGCGCTTCCGGTAAGCCCGAGTAGGACCACAGGATTGTGTATAGACGGATCACAGTCTGTGTCAAAGAACTGAAACGTTGATGGAATTGTGTAAAGACATGTATGTGCCTCTAGTTACAAAGACTAAATTATAGCACAACGAAATTACCCTGTAACTAGCTGTAAGTTAAATAAGAGATTAGTAGAATGGATCGGCCAGTTGTAGTTTGTGATTTTTGTTTTTCTCTTTTGCACAAAATTCTTGTGTATGTTTGTTTTACTGCGCTCTTATTCTGTGATTTTGATCCTCTATCGGAGTGAGCTGGTCCGTGGTAATTTGAAATGTATATATGTGTACATTTTACGTTGTAAGTTTATTTACACTATAGATGCTGTGTAAATCTGCTTGTAGGATATCTCTTTGTACAAAGTGACATTCTGCTTATTTATATTCAAAAGTTGAGGTAAAATTATACAACTACCGGTCACTGAAGATGCTATCGAATATTGTAAATAAGTATATTTAATAGTGATATCATTATGAAACTTTTGGATGAACAAACCAGATTTAATCATCTTAAAATAGTGGTGAATCATTCAGTCTGGTATGTCAAGGCTGTTCAACCAAATTGAATTAATTTGTTAACCAAGAGGAGTTAAGATCTGTAGGCCTAATATTAATATTATTGATAAGGAATAAAATTAATTATTGTATATAAATTGTTGTAAATTTTATTAGGAATCCTGAGTCTCCCGAGGGGACTAATGCGGTTCTGTTATCGTAACTTAGACTAGTTTATTTTCCTTAACTCCTCTAAATTATTAAGTGGACATATGGAATTGCATTAATAAATTTAAAAAAAAGTTATAAAAAAAATTTTTGTCTATATGTAAACTTTTTGCATGCATCAGCCGGTATACTATGAACTGATGGAAAGTACAAAGATTTGTTTATGTTGTGATAATGAAGTCATGTTTCTGCCAGGATGCATTTTAGGTGAATAAAATGTGTTTTGGGGAATTAGTTTAACGGTTGGCTAATAGACTTGTAACATAAAATTTCGTCCTACTAGTGATGGATAAGGTATAAGGTTGAAGAGATTGTTAGTGAAGTGTTTTGTGATTCGGTGCTCTGATGGACTAAAAGTTGAGTGGAAATGTGCCCTTGTGAAATGTGATACGGAAGGAATGTCGAGGACGGTCGCTGTGGAAAGGTTAGTCGTAGAAATATTGTTATAATTGTGTAAGTGTTAAATATAAATATATTATATTATCTCGCCGTTAGTGTGCCGAGATGAAGATTTCTGTTTTTAATATTATTCAAAAAAAATCTTGAATCTAAATTTATTGGCGCTGAATGTTGTTTCGGTATAATTGTCGTAAATAATCTTTGGATACAAAAAAAAACACTGTTGGTTATAATAAATTTTACATCTGCTATTCATTATTACGTATTTATTCTATGATGACTTAGTTTTTATTGTTTTTTAAGCGTAGCTGTGCTATCTAAAAAATCATATATTAACTTGTATGTTAATAGTGAATACATTTGATCTCACAAAAAATCATTTGGACATCAATGTGGATGTAAAATTACTTGGTTGCATGTTGGAGACAGTGTGTCAGTGCTTTGATGTACATTTCGCTATTTTGGAGCCAAAATTATTATCAATAGGAAAAATTGTGTTAAACGAACCTAGCTTCGATATTGAGGTGTACACTTGTGCGGAATTGCATTACTATTATTATATCTCGAGGATTATATGTTTGGTCTGTGTTCAAATTTAAGAGGTATCTGTAGTCTGCTTGCGTTTGCATCAATACCATGGTAGTATTTAAAGCTAAAAAATCAATTTTATTCAATTCTAAGTAGCCTGACAGTTTTTCTGTCATTCAATGTCGTAATGCGCATTGCATTGCATTGTGTCAATCATAGTGTAAATATGAATTGGTTTTCGCTGAAAATACTAAATTAGTAAACAATTTTATAACAATGTTCCGTGTCTACCATGGTCATAATCCAATCCCTTGACCATTATATTCATGAAAAACCTCTAAAAGCATATATATACATATATATATATAAAGATTGCTGTATTTTAAATGGTATCATTCACAAATGTTGATTGATAAATCTTGAACAAACATAAAGTCATAATAAAATTACTCTGCTACTGTTTTAAAATAATCTAGAAAGCACTTTGGTTATGTGTCCAATTTGAATAAATGTTTAGTCTTAAAATAGTCAATTTAACTAATATGATAATGAGTATCGAAATAGTTTTAGTTTGTAGTACTATAATTTCCGATGCAAAAATTACAACTAACTAAGCTTGTAATAAATATTGTGTAAATTGGTTGTTGTTATTCGTTTAAATGGATCGTGGGTAGCTCGTTAAGTAATTAGGAGTATGACTGGAATAATTAGCTTTCATGAGTAATGAGTGAGACAGGTGACACCTAGAATGGGTCAGAATTACATTTCTGTTTTAAACAATGCAGATGGGATGTGTTGATGCTTCTGTTTCGATGGCATCTATGTCTTGATCAAATTGTGATATTGTTTGCAATTGTAAGTTCTTTTTTAACTTAGAGTGATCACATAATTATCAAATACCAATAATTAATATATCTATATATAAGATGCAAACACTCTGGTTTGTTCAAAAGATGTTCACATAACAAATATTTATGTGTCTACATGTAATTTTTCAAATGCTTACTAGAGTTTTAAGGGGGAATTGAGACACATGTAAGTAGTTGAAGCAAAGTATTTCAGCCATATTTATTGTCAGTTTACACATTGGTATAGCTAGTAATATGCTAAATGAAGCAAATTAATATATTACATTTAATCAACTGAGGGCGCGATCAGTAGTTGAACAGGTCTCGCAGCAGAAATACCTTGAAAGAGTACTTGAAATATTTGGTTACTATTAAGACATGTCAGAGGTTTTTGGATAGTGTAGAAGCTTCTGATAATTGAGCTGGCCACTGACCTCTACACCAAATGTTCTAGGCCTCAAGAGGTCTTTGATCTATAGTGACCTATTATTAAAAAATATATTTCTGATAACTAGTAGAACAACATCTAAGCTAAACAATTTCTAGAAATGTAATTGTGGCCTTATTCTATCATACTTAGTATTTGTAAACTTACCTACTGTAGTAGTATGCTTATTCATGGAAACTTGAAGTGAACTCATAAGGTTTTATATTTTAATAATAAGCTGGATTATTCTGCACCTAGAGTTGCACAAATTGTTTTATTTTTATTTTATCCACTGGTTCCTTATGTGGCACAGTTCAAATTGAGTGATTTTATGGTAAAGACTGAATGTATGGGCTCTACATGGTTTCTGTAGTCTACATAATGTTCCCCGTACTAGCAGACGTGGAATTGGCTTGGCCGATTAGTGAAAGTTTTTTGTCTATGGTATTAAAGGTGAAAATGACTGTTCGGCTGGAATAAGTCAAATTAAACGCAACTTTGATATCATAGTGTCAGAATATAAGCAAAATGTAATAACGGTATTTTAGATGATACTTAGCTAAAATATGCTTTCTCTTTAGGCATGTGATGTTGTATTTTAGTTACGAATAGCCAAGACCTTTTCAAATTGACTAAACCAATTCAACATCTGTTTGGAGATTCAAAATGTGCACACATTTTAGCGAGTAAGATTTCATG
Source organism: Calpodes ethlius (assembly GCA_018251375.1). NCBI lineage: Eukaryota > Metazoa > Arthropoda > Insecta > Lepidoptera > Hesperiidae > Calpodes > Calpodes ethlius. The sequence continues at coordinate 11,398 of DWPA01001877.1, forward strand.
CAATTGATGCTGCCTTTTAGTTAATTAAGTGTCTGTATTGCGTATTTATTGAAATAGATTTTACAGGAATCGGTATTTATGAAATAAGGGAACAAATGCAGAATGCTTAAAGGGATGGAGCTTTTGATTGGGGAAATAGGTTTTCTGTTGGGAATACTTAAATACATGTGTATACTTATAATTAAATAAGTATTATTGATAGTTAATAAGTTAAAATTATTAACTGTCTCTCTACTAATTTCCCAGAGCCAAAAAACCAGAAACACAGCCATTTTGATGTAAAATAATTGTTTGCTCATTGCTCTGTCCTATAGAGCATAACACTACAGACATTATATTCGATTATATATGGCATTTATAACTAAAAAATGAATGATCCTATTGCGGTTGGCTGTGACGTTCTCAGGACATCAGATGTTATAAGTGACGGCATCGGCTTGTATTATAGATCTATCTTCATTTAGACCATAGATTTGAAAAAACTTCACCGTAGAAAGAAAATTTGATATTAACATGCTCTCTCATTCTCTCACCCAAGAAAAATAAGTCCAGCATCTGTTGAAATTGAATAAATATGTTTCCTTCTTTCTTTCAAGTTGTTTAGTATTCACATCTACAACTTACATCAAAGCCTGTACGTTGTATGTGTCAATAATTGAGTATTACGGCGTCAGCGCTATGATTACAGATGTGTATGTATGTATGTATGTTCATCTGGAAACAGAACTTCTAAACTAAGTATAATAATTCCACAAGTGAGGTATAGTTAGCTGGCTGTAGGCAATGTGACGTTTAGAGAACATATTCATAAGTTAAATAAAAAATAAATAGAGTTGTGTTGGATATCAAATTAAAGCGCTTAATTAGCTGATTACAAATGTATTTACATAAATATATATGCGATTTTTTAGTAGTTGGATTTTAACTTTTTAATTATTAAACGTTTTCTTGTTTACACGAGCGGCCTGATGTCTTAAGATTGACATGTGAATAGATTTTACATACATGGACTTTGAATTAAGTATGGTCTACAATGAAAAAATTAAACTCAAATGAAAAGTTAAAATTATTGATCTTAGCTAGTTTTTTTCCTAAGCGATTTAGATATAAATCGTATCGAATGGACATTTATTTCAATTAACTTTTACGCTACGTCACTTCTAGTTTATCTATGGTATAGGCGCTGTGTATTATGAATATTGAATTCTATCTCAAATAAAATCGATTCTATGGTTAGCTTTTAACGGATTCACTGCGTAATATATTTTCAGTATATCTTGTATCATAATTATGCATTATTGACATAGCCGTGTTGATTTTGCCACGCTAAGGTTATAATTTAAGGTTAAACTTACCGATTCGTAATTGTACATTTTTGTGTAATACGCGTGAAAGATTATTTTGGTTGTACGAGTGTTTGCCCTCTGTTGTAGCGTGTCTCGTATGTTGATCGTTTTGATGCCGACACGATGTGTACCATGCGATATAAATGAGTGAACGATCTCGTGGAATTGTTACCTTACAGTTTCACAATCGAAATTTATTATAATTGATTAAAATATTTAAAAGTATAACCGCATTTTGTGGAAACGTTAAATAATATAAATGTATGTTCACACCGCGATTACGCGTTACGCTTTTTGACATACGGTTGATGTTCACCGATTCACGTACGGACGCCGCGTGAACAGTTTTTGCGTTTTCATAAATTGTCGCGCGCGCGCGTGTCTGTGTGTTTAATACATTGCGTTTTCATGAACGTCGATTGTTTTCGTCAAAATCCCGCACTGTATGGTCGCCGTGTGAACCCAGCGTAAATGAACATGAATTAAATTGAAAATATATTTTTAAATATATTGTAGCTACGCAAAGTTACTATAAACGTATGTTGTTCTACTTAAATACCTGAAAATTAAGTAGTTATATTAACATATATATATTACTATAATATTTATTTCATAATTTTATTGTACAGTCGCAGTCGGTTGTTAGATGTGAAAAAAAAAGAATTTAAATGAATAGTAGTAGAATATATTGTAGCGATTGAATTTAACGTAAAAAAAATTTTTTCGTCTTTTTTTTATCGCATGGTACAACCATTACTATATCGGGCATAGTTCCTGATTAAATAGATTTTAATTGTCTGATCAAATGGATCGTATTAATTTTTAATTGTATGTAATTTATGATTAAAGTCGCAGCTCTTTCGATGTTGCCTTGTGTGTATTATAATGTTTTATTGTCTACCGCGTATCTCGTTACAATGGCACTTCAGTCTTCAAGGTATTAATAATATTTATTCCCAGTGATTACTTGAATTATATTTATTGACAGCAAAATTTTTGGTATCATATTTTATGTATGTCTGTTATATTATTTAAAATATCAGTTAACGCTATATGAATTCTTTAATGTTAATTGTGTTTTACCTTAATTTTGAATATCACGAAATCAGTTTGAATAATGATGTTAAACATTAATAACATTGATTTTTACGAACAAAATTGACGAAATTTTATTGCATTATAATGTTTTTTTGACACAATTTCCTGTTCATGGTTCAAAAAATTCTATGAAAGTAATAAAATGTCGATTTATGTAAGTGAATCATTGTTTTAACTGGTTTCTTGTTTCTTTGTAATTATTATGTTCCTGCTAAATCTGCGTCCGAACGCCATTAATTTACGTGTTAAAAATTACTTATTGGCTAACATTTTAGCGCGGTTATGAAAGGGAAGTAACGTTGTATGGATCTCTATTGTAGTGGCCAAGATTTTAACGCGTTAATTGAGACGTATACGGACGCAGCTGTTAATATTAAAGTCAATGCAGACGTGGCGGGATAATTAAGAAAATACTTTTCATTAAAACCTCATGCATGGAGCTATAAAATATCGATAAATTTATTTCCAATCGACGTGGCAAATCGAACAAGAAACTATAACATTTTCTGATTAGTTTCCCAGTATAGTGTTAGTATTATCTATAATAAGGTTCTCTTTAAGTAAGCATTGGTGTTACGTAATAATGTTTAAAATAGCCCGATGAAATCACGCAGCGTTATTGAGGCTTCCTAGCTAACTCGACGTTGATTGTAATACCAATTTGGCATCGATTGCCGCACTAAAGTTAAATACGTGTATAAATATATTTTTATACATTTTGTAACGGTGAATAATTTTTAAAGTTTAACATTTTTCAACGCGTGGAATTCGTTTTGTAATATTTTATAATTGTTGGTCGCTTTTTAATTTTGTTGCGTTGCACCTTGACGTAGCGTTGGGGTTCATTCTTTAGGTTTTATATATTTAAAATATTACTGTTCTTGTCAACAATGTATTTAAATATCGAATATTTTAATAATATTGCAACAACGCCATCTATCGGAACTTAGCGTTAGGGCCTGCGATCATTAAATCACACATGTATCGAATCAACTAGGGGAATTACGTGCAAGCGTCGCTAATGCATCCGTAGTAGTTTGCGTGCATTTTCGGAATTAGTTACCCAGATTAACAAAAGAAGTTTATAATTTGTCAAAAATAAAACAAAAAATGTGCTGCGCTTCGCCATATCACCGATACTGACTGTGATATATCGTTTGAAATACTGCGTGACCATATCGCAAATTCGTCAAGTCGTTAAGATATATTTTTTTCACAATGTATACAAATGACTAAGGAAGCCGATTGATCTCACTCACTATTGGCAAATTGTGCACAGAAGTAACGTAGTTGTGTCTTCCTGGTTATTTAATAACTTAATAACTGGTTAGACCGACTAACTTAATATTTTTGTTACTAATACAATGTTATAATGACAGAAATAAGTCACAAAATTGTTGGTAACACAAAAGTTGACACTTATCGCTTCGTGGAGAAGTTAAACTTGATTCAAATTTAGAACAATGTTCTAAAAGTTGGACAAAGCTAAGTCTAGAGTAGCGAGTGTTGACAATTGCCACTTATTCGTGTAAATATTTTGTTTATCAAGTTGTGATAAAAGCTTACTTATTCCGGTCGGTAGGTCTTTGCGAGGCCCCTTTGCCTTTCGTGAAAAGTATGTAATGCGAAAGTAGATCCGGTTGTTTCGTTTAGGTAATTATGTTATGTTTGACGAGAAATAGTAGTTATGCAAATAAATACAATTTGAGTATTAAAATATTTTACATTGAAATTACTTGGGTTGTTGCGCGTGACCCCTGCAAGAGCGAGGACCCGCGTAATGCCCCTGGTCCCCCCCCCCTAATGCCACCACTGCATATTATGTATTCATTCCCGCTTGTCAAGGTGCAAGGTAAACAAGTTATCAGATTTTAATTTATGAGAGCGCTCTGTTCATGGTAGGCATCTATGTAAATAATTACACCATGACAATACCGCGATTGTAGCACTCTGATCTTTACGTTTTGCAGACACTTTGTATCAAAATAATGATTGTTTTATGTGATCTAATAACAAGTTTTATTAATGATTTTCCTTACATCACAAACGAATTAGGTTTGATTTTGGTATAAAAAAATTTGGTAACGCATTTAAAATTACTTCTAGTCTCGATAAATTACAAAAAAAAACTTAGGTGCAATGAAATCATTATTTACGAACGAATATAATTAAATAGATCGCAAATGTCATTGTAATACACGAAATAGCTGTTAATACGAATATATTTGTGCAATAGTTTTGGAATATCGATACTAATGAGACGAGAACATTGAACATCGGTCTACTACTTAGGTTTAGACGTATGCTTATAAACTATCTTTATTATTTTTATATGAGAGGTTCAATATTTAAGTTAGTTTATTTTAGTGATTAAGTTCCAAGGCTGTATTAAAAGGAGTGTTTTCCAATGAAGAGAATAGTAAAGTATTTTTTGTTTGAAATTGATTTTAGGTACCTAGTGTGTAAAATACTCCCACTTGGTTCTAATAGACAATGTGCAGTGAAATAATTTATTATAAGTTATCTGTGCGTTGTCTATTATGACCAACTTCCTAATTTGTTAAAATGAATGTGTGTATGACTAATTATAAAATAATCCTTTATTTTGGTAACAAATTGGTGTTATGAAAATTTTGTGAATAAAATATGGTGTCATTCTGAACTTGATTTTTAATACCTACCCTCGTCTCGCACAAAAGTGCCATTTTCAATAATATGTCCTTAATCTCGGGACAGGTTTGTTTTTAAGATAAACACTGACAGTCTATAGAATATTGAGAATGGGCACTAATAAAAAAATCAGTTGAATATCTTTAAATTTAAATTCAATTGCCCAATAACTTGGCACATAACCATTATGTGAGGCCAAAATACTGCGGTAGTCAACGCACCCCAAAAACTTAGCATTGTTCCATACAGGATAACGCAATACGTGAACCTCCGATGACATCGATTAAGATGCTCTATGCGATGAAATTTCAGTCTCATCGTCGCATTGCAGTGTTAAAATCTGATATTACTATATCCACGGGATGAATTGGGCATTCTACAGAACTGATGATAAAACCTAAGAAATCCTTTTCCAACATTTTTAATAATAATATCGTATCAAAATCTTAATCCAAAAATATAATTATTAATACCTAAATACTGTACCTAACACTACTAATAAAATAAAAACAACCATTGCATAAAAATAATTATTTATTGATTATGTAAAACTTCAGTCCTATTTTTCATCGCCCAAGATGTTCTGTAACAAAATAATTAAATAGCATAAGGTAACATTAATATGTATGTTTCTGGGAAATTAATAT